>NXFV01001925.1:0-28903 GCA_002803225.1 Gamarada debralockiae
GCTCGACAGAATTATATCATCCATCTTTGATTTAGTGACAATTAAGTAGAATAGTTGATGAATTAATTAATTTACAGAAGTAAGTGTCTAAAAACGCGACGCGTCGCGATGCTCGCTTAGGTGGGCGGAGAGTAATGGCCCCAGCCCCAGCTCTTACAACGTACAGGCCCTATTAATGTTAATGCACAGACCCCTCGCCATTACTTATCACACCACTTTTCCTACTGCTGCTTTTACGAGGATCACCTGCAATTAAAACTATTCAGAGTGTTCATTTCTACTATTTTGTATATCCTCCATGAGCGTCTTCGATATCCTGACAGCGCTGTGGTATCGTATGAATTATATCCCTGATCTCTGCGTCGGTAATAGAATCCTATGCTTCAATTACAGTCGCTTGTAGCTCCTATGGACTCGGGGGTCTAATTGCTCTAAGATATCCTTTATCCTATTCCAAATCGTCTCTATTGGCGAAAGATCAAGTGAAAATGGAGGCCAAAAGATTGGTTAGAACCCACGCTGTGCAAATACCTCTACGGTAGAGCCTGTACTGTGCCCTGGCCCTCTGTCTTGCTGAAATCAAAGCTATAGATAAGTCGAAAGATAGTCGCAGGCTAAACTAATAATATATTCTAAGTAAGAATCCGTAGTGATTATCTTCTACTCATTCTCCTAGAAGATCCCTAGTCCTTTCCCATATATCCCACTAATCTAGCCCCAAAACATTTATCTAATCTTCCTTTGCCACTTACAAGAGACATAATCTAGGTAGAAGAGCTCTTATTCTCTAATTAGCCTTGTTACCTACTTTCTTTTATAATACCCAGGCTAAACTTAACTCTCGTCACTCTAGTAGATTATATCCCATATATCTAAGGTCTAATTCTCACAATCAAGCGCCCATTAGTGTCTTTTCCGTTGATTCTCCTCAGGTAAGGTGGTTTCTTCCTTCGTACAGCTCTACAATACCTCTCCTTCTTCAAAGTAGCTCGAATTGCCTTCTCACTATATTACTCTTCTTATCCAAGCTATTTTGGTATTTGTGCCCATAGACTTCTCGAGTAAAAGAGCTTGGAGTTACCTATTATACGAGTTCCTTGCGCCGCAGGGTATTTAAGAGAGCGTGCGCACCGCAATGCCCTTTCTTTTGAGGGGTCGGACGTGTCTCGAGAGAATATTGGATCTGTCAGCGTGTGACTTTAGGGTCCTGCAGGCGGATCTCGTCAATTGACTAACCTGCAGTATAATAGAGGATCTGAATACGTAGCTTATCATCCCTGCTAAGAGTATACGTCGGAGTCTTAGGGGTAGGCACTTGGTATATAGAATCCATGATTGAAGTTCAAATGATTGTACAGTAATGTTAAAAGCAGCAGAGAGCCAAAGAAATATTATTGGCAGGCCCCCTGTCACACATCAGGTGGTAGTGTGACCATATCACCTCATATATAACATTTATTACGCCCTGGGGGTAGTATATGTCCATAATGTCGGTAACGGCTTGCATTGGGAAAGGCCATGGATCACTGCCAACGGGAAAGGAGGGCGCTTCTGGGACTCAGACGTTTATTCCGCCGGTTTGGCCCTGTGGTTTGGAGTTGGGATTGGGTGTTGTTACTGCATTAAGGTACTTGGCTGCATAATCGGACACATAACTGGGTATTAGACATGAGTGTAAATCGAAAAATCGTTCATGTAAACTGCTTCTTACAATATCGCAAAAGATCCTCGAACAAGCGTAATGTGTGCGATGTTTCCAACCCCAGGCGAGATACGCCTTGGAAGTTCATACTACATTTTCAAATTGAAACTATGCGGAGCACAAGTGGGAAGCCAGTTTGCTTCGAGTCCGGGCAACCGCTCGTATCTTCCGTCCATTTGCGTCGAGACTCGCCCGCCCTGTACTCTAGCCCCCGCGAGGACGATACGCTCCAAGTGTGAGCTCACTTAGTGAAGATGGAGATTCATCAAGTCAAAGAGAATCCAACTGTCCTGCCGGATTATTTGCAGTTTTCACTCTTCTTTTCTCGGAGGAATTTTGATTAAGTAAGGTATCCTGATCTTTTGTCAAGAGATTTCGCGTGACAGACATTCTTCAACTTTCAACTTTGATCACGGTGAGCTATCAATGAAGACCTGAGACAGGAGAAGTGCTGATTGATTGGAAAGACGAGCATAGCAGGAAAGAGCTCAGGTGCTTTGGCACCAGGAGTCGCATTCGTCACGGGTGGTTCGAGAGGATTGGGAAATGCCATTGCTGTTTCGTTTGCTAGGGAAGAAGCTAGAGGCGTTGTGACTGTAGATATCAACCAAGCTACGTTAGAGGAAGGCAAAAAAGTCATGGAACGAAGTTGAGTTACAACATGTGCTCTTTCCAATCACCATGAACAATGGAGGAGCCTAACTCCAAGTTTGTGCAAAGGGTCTCGCAGTTCAAGCCGACGTGACCAAAGATGATGTCGAAAAAGCAGTTGCGGTAGCTGTGAAGGAATTTGGAAGGATTGATTATGCTGCGTATGAGTCGCGACTCCCAACATAAAGGAGAGGTTGAATTGACTGGAAAGTAGAAATTTCGCAGGCGTCCTTGGGACACGCGACGCACACTTTCGAGACCTCGTTTGAAGACGATTAGAAATGCATGGCCTGTCAACTGCACTGGTGTTTTCCTGAGTACTAAGCATGAAATTAAGCATATGATGAAGCAGGAGAGCATTGAGGTGTAAGTAGCTCCCATATTTATCCCGGAAATGGATTTGGAAGATTGAATGGGGCTACGGGTAATGCAGAGAAGAAGGTCGCGCTCCTCAGCGAGGAGCAATCGTGAACTGTGCCTTAGTAAACTCAATCATGTCCCTCCAAGGCAGTGTCCCTTACGCGATATCCAAGCACGTAGTTGTGGGTGTCACCAAAGCCGCTGCGCTGGAAGCTCGAGATCACAGTATCCGCATAAATGCTATCTCACCAGGTTTCCTCCCTTACCCAGCTGTTTGTGTCACGTGTCACAGGCGATGATGGGGAAGCCGGTCGGATTGTAGACGGGTTTTGAAGCGAGGCAGGGGAGGAGTGCGAAGTTCGAAGAGGTGGGTGATGCGGCGGTTTTGATCACCAGTCCAAGGATGAGTTTGGTTAATGGGATTAATTTGAGTGTTGATGGGTAAGTTTCCCCTCCTGTCTGGTGATTGGGTGAGTGCTAATGCAGGCTCTGATAGGACTTCACGATCAATGAGGGGTTCTCGTAACTTTGCGGTGGAGACAATTATGGATTATCTTTGACTTGAGAACTCAAATAAACTGCATCTATACCTCACGCTTCTCCCTTCTTCACATCGCCGTGACTATTGCAGTATTGGCCCGGATTGTAATCTAAGCCTTGACCATCATCGCTTCGAATTTCGTCTGCATATCGCAGAAGATATTGATAGCCTGAAAACCGTCAGCATTATCCTCATCCAGATAACAACTCAGATCCGACCAGTGATTGCGACTTGAATTCCTCAGCTCGGTTGAGCAACTATGTTTCACAGCAAGCCTCAATCACGCTACGGGGATCCGCAGGAAACAAGCGTCGGAATTTCATACCTGGCTCAACTTCCGTTCCCCCTCTCCATTCCCACTTCTCGTAAACGCTATCCGGAAGCCGGCCTCATCATCTACGAACGACCGCCAGGCGTAAGCCTCGAAGGTGGCTGGCGTCTGATCAAACAGTGATGACGTGCTGAGGCTCGAAGCAGGGACTTTTGCAAGCTGTTCAAGTAAAGCCGGGGCAATGGTCATGTGATGCACACCAGCCAACTCCATAATCTCAGCGGTAGAGGTCAGACTGGCTGGTAGCACCTGAGTCTTGATGTTGTTCTTCTCGTAGTATCGCTGCGCTTCTAAACAAAGCTTTTGGGCTTTGTTGTTGTCGACGAATCCAGCATCGAAATGGACTCGCAACTCGTTGACATAAGGAGCAATATAATAACATCCAACCTCTCCGGCCAGTGCTGCTTGCTCCATGGTGAAGAGCGTGGTAGCCAGTGTTACTGTCCCCGTAGATTGAAGTATTTTGCAGGCCTTGAGACCTTCCCAAGTACTTGGTATTTTGATACAGACTCGTGATGTATCAAAGGTCGAGTCGAGATGCTTGAAGAGCTGGATGATTCCTGGAATATTTCAGCGAGCTTTCGAAAGACGAGTACAGTTGCTGAAAAAGATATCAACCATCGAAGCTGCCTCAGTGATTGGAACATTCCAGAGGCCCAGTAAACACACGATGCTGAATCACTCAATCCGATTCAGCAAGCCAATGCACCGAGATAACTGGAGCCATTTCCATTGCTGTAGCGAAATGAATGGTCGACATCTTCATAATTCGACTTACTTCGAGCACCTTTGACGGTCTTTTCGGTATTATATGAATGATACGGATTTGTCTGGACATGCACGAATCCCGTGACATGATGAGATATTTCGAGCTGTAACTTGACCATTGCAATCTCGACAGCTAATTCTGCGACGGCGACGTCGGAGGCATAGTCCGTGACGAGCGTCTTCGACAGCTCAGTAGCCTTTTGAATGAGTTCTGCGTGCTTTGGTTTTTGGATTTCGTTGAACGCAATGGCTTGATTGGACGTGCAATCAACGAACGGTCCCAGAGACTTGGGAACTGCCAGGCGTCAGCATTGGACTCGCACTTGCATCCTCATCGCTGAGATGAACCAAGTGACTGATATTCGGAAGAACGACATACCTTCGACGTCCATCGTATCGCAATCAACGACAGTTCGAGACTGCAATAGTTGCAGGAGTGTTTGTTGAGACCCCATGATTGAGAGTGAAATGTAATAGTCTGCTTTGGCTCAGTGAGTGAGAAAATGAAGCCTCAGTTTCCCAATTTTATCTGAATTATTGGATTTGATGGTTGGAACGAGACTGCAAAATGACTTTATTAGGTGGGAGAGAAAGTAGCCGTACAATCACTGCACTGAAAGACTGATTGAGTTTTCCGTTATGCGGGTGACTTGTTCTGCCCCACCGGCCAACGCTGGCTTCCCAGTGGAACGAGGCCAGCTTTGGGAAGGTAAGCCGGTGGACCCCCGCCGTTTTCGCTTGAGTTGCCTTCTAGATCAGCCATTTCGACTTCGAGTTACTGATTGAGAAGGCGATTCTGTTCTGCATTCAGTTGTTCAAACAGGAAAAGAATGACGCAGGTCACAATCGCTGAAATAATTTAAATGACTCGATATTCCAACTTTCAGGCCGCAAACACCGTAGAAGCTTATGCCAGACTGGGATTCTCGATCTGCGGTTCTCCCTTATTGGGCGTGATGTACCGCGCAACTTTCCTGATGTAACCTTTCCAAACCAGTTGCTGAAGTAATTAGAAAAATCACGTGGCAGGAGCGATGTCCACTCTTAAGTCCATCCTATATTCGCTTTGGAGTGGTTTATATATAAAATAGTTGAGCGAGAGATCGATCAGAACCAAATGAACAACTCGAGAATAATATTCTTCTAGCGAAATCAAAAGCACCTCACCTACCTTAACTTCAACCAAGTCATACATCGTGACAACACTTGAAACAACATGGATCTCATCAGATTACCTTCGAATCAGCTACCAGATCGCTTCTACAAAGGCGGTCCACAAATATCGAACTTTCGAGGCGAACCATCACGGGGACAGCGCACACCGGAAGACTGGATTGGATCCACGACAAGTTGCTATGGGCATTCAACTCTCGGCCAGACGCGTCTCCCCGACGGTAGCCTTCTCCAGGATGAAATAAAAGCTCATCCTCTTGAATGGCTGGGAGAAGACCACATCAAGGCTTTCGGTGTAGACACAAAGCTTCTCGTCAAGCTCCTCGACGCAGGGCAACGGCTGCCAATACATGCACATCCTCATGCAAAATGGGCACAAGCACACATCGGAGCTGCTCATGGCAAGTCCGAAGCATGGTATATAATGTCGCCGGGAGAGGTCTTCCTCGGCCTCCAAAGAGACGTAACGGCCCAAGAGCTGCTGGCGTTGGTGGAAATCCAAGATATCGAAACTATGCTGGGCCTCATGCATCGAGTACCCGTCAAGCAACACCAAACTGTTTATGTCCCTCCAGGACTTCTTCATGCCATGGGAGAAGGAATCATGGTGGCCGAAGTCCAGGAACCAGAAGATCTCTCAATTCTGCTGGAGTGGCACGACTTCGAGATCGATGGCAGAGAGCATGGTCATCTTGGTCTTGGTTTCGTAACAGCTCTGGGTGCTGTTGAGGCAAAGATGCGGACGGAGAAAGAGATAGCCGGGCTTATAAGCGATGTGAATGCGCTTGGGAGCGTTCTCGTTCCGGAGGCCAATGAATACTTCGTTTTGGAACGTTTGCGTTTTGATAGCCAAGAAGCGTGCCAAGCTGGATTCGGGATCATCATCGTCCTTGAAGGCAAGGTTGAGATTCTCAGTGCGCATGGCAAGTCCGTCGTGATGGAAAAAGGAGGAACGGCGGTGATACCGCATGCAGCCGGAAAGCTCAAACTGAGCGGAGCTGGGGAGGTGCTGATCGCTCGACCACCACAACCTGAATAAAATGCAATTGAATTACTTCCAATATACGTTGCCATTCATGAGTCTTCTCGCGGTTCGAAAAACGGTTGCCTGGGTCAAGCCGCCTTGATCATCGAATTTTGCCCCAACCATTATCTTGCCACTCGAATGACCTAGAGTGATGCCATCAGGGTCAACGCGGGAGCTGGAGACGTTGGCATGAACGGTTGAGCCTTCGAGGTTCGCAGCAGCAGCTACTGCCATCGCCACAGTTATGGGCACTGCCTTATGAGGTTGTCCAACAGACAGGGCTCTCACCACAAGATCAACTGTATGTCCTTCGATTGTTTCCCCTGACAATAGCTTGTGTGACGTTGATTTTGAGACTATCGCAATCTTCGGAATAGAACCTGGTGTAGAAACCTCGTCTTTACTTAAGCCCATTGCAACTGATGCTTTCCGTCGAATTGAGTCGAGTTTCGAGAGAAGAGTCGGGTGGGCGTCCACATCGTCTGGTAGAATTGTGCCATCGACGTTGACGTCTGCCGCTTGTATAAATACGCAAGGGTTTCCGGCGTCGATACAGGTCGCTTTCACGCCATCCAGAGTATCCGTAACGTTGCCCGTTGGGAGGAGCTTGCCAGTTTTGGAGCCTCTAGAGGAAGGTTAGCTTTGCAGATACTGGTAGGGAGGATTACTGACGCTGGATTGATGAATGCAAGCTCGATTTTCGCTGCAGTACCAGCCACCCCATCGATAGCAAATGATCCAGATGCGGCAGCTTCTCCCTCGATCACAGGGAATGTTGAATGAATGACTTTGCCGGTATTAGTATTATGTATTCTCACAGTTGTCTGCCCATCTTCTGCAATAACCATGCCAGTATCTATTGCAAAAGGTCCAATCGCACTCGTCATGTTCCCACAATTGCTCGAGTAATCCACGTCCCAATTCTTGACACCAATTGCTGCGAATGTGTAGTCGACATCTGCCTCCGGATGTGATGAAGGTCCCACAACGCATATCTTCGAGAGGCTGGATATTCCACCGCCCAGGCCATCCAACTGCCTGCCATTCGGATCTGGAGACCCTATAGCTCCGCAGAAAATCGATTCCCATTGTTTGCGATCTTTCGGTAGGTCTTGTTGACGGAAGATGATTGCTCGAGAGGTTCCGCCGCGGTAGTATGCTGCTGGGAGTCGATTCTGTTTCTTCGTAAACATCGCAGCGTGACGGTGGGGCTGGGGCAAGAGTCCGTGAGTGCCTCGAAGGCACTGAATCGTTGACCTCGAGCTTCCCACAAGCTTAGGCATCGTCTATTCCTCCGCAGAGCTGGAGTTATTACCAATTGCAGCGCTCTGCGCCGGTTTGACTTGGACGCGAAGCGGAAAACGCGATTCTCCGCAAACCCTATTTTTCAGCTCATCCACTGGCTTCATCAATTACCTAGCTTGCCCTTTAGCAATCCCTTTGGCATGAAGAAGTTGTTTGGTTTAATTATATTACTTGTTTAGTACAGTTATTTTTGAGGGAAAAGTGTCTTTTTATGACACGAGAATTAATTGACGATGCTCTGCAAGTTCTGCACCAACATCGATCTAGATGCTCTGGATTCGTTCGAGGGCCACCATCACCACGCAAGTGTCAAAAATCTGCAAAAGTCCGCATTCGATGGCTGCGAATCATGTGTTTTGATACAGGGAGCTCACCGCGAGCATGAAGGCGGCTCGCTGGAGGGGGTATGGCTCGGGTCCAACGAGGATACTCAGATCACGATGTGCATGTCAGACCTAGGACTAATCGAAATTTCTCAAATTGAGCGAAGGAAGTTGAATAATCGGCCCTTTCTCAATTGCATCGTCTATTTCTGTACTCCAGCTGGTACGTGTAGGAATGATCACGGCTCAAGACGAAGACTCAGCATCTAGCAGAAGATCCAGGGGCTCAACGTGTTCGGAGACGTCCGGTCAATCTTCCACCAGCATCGAGGGACATTTTCCAAACAGCCTCAAGCTGGCTTCAGACATGTCTGCAGCATCATACGGACTGCAATCAAGATGGAGAGGGCCCAAAGCCACTACCAACGCGTGTCATCGATGTTGGACCTGCGGATGGTTCCAAAGCCGCGTTCTTGTGCAGCACCAACGGTCGCTCCGGGCGGTGGGTGACTCTAAGCCATTGCTGGGGTGGAACAGAACCCTTGAAGACAACTTCAGAAACCATAGCTAGATATGAGGAAGCACTCCTAATGGGAAATCTTCCACCACTTTTCCGCGATGCCGTGGTTATCACCAGACGACTCAATTATCGATACCTTTGGATCGATTCTCTTTGCATAATCCAAGACTCGGAGTCTGATTGGCAAACCGAGTCTGCCAATATGGGTTATATTTACAGCAACGCCGTCTTCACCATTGCAGCGGAAGCGGCCTCCAACAGCGAAGAGAGCATCCTCGATACCCCTCGACCTCCAGTCACTTATCCTGTTAAGGTTTCATGTCATACTAATAATTTTCAAGGCAGCATGATACTCTACCGTGCCCGCCACGACATCAAAGGTCCTCTCAGCAAACGCGCCTGGACATTACAGGAAGACGTCCTCTCGACACGGGTACTCCGGTGGGGTGCCAAACAGTTGACATGGCATTGTCGAACCGTTACTTGCTCCGAGCACGACCCAACTGGAGCATTCAATATCGATCCCAACGGGTTCTCGAGCAATGAACGGCTGTACCGACAACCCGATTTTAAGTTACTCTGTCTCCCTCGCAGAGCACTTCAAAAGCGACTGCAAGATACCCGGGTCCACGGCACCGAAATTGGATATCGCCTCAGCGCATTGTCATTCTGGGACTCGATTATGCAAGATTTTGCTTCTCGGGATTTGACTTATGATACGGATCGACTGCCGGCTATCTCTGGTGTTGCGAAGGAGGTTGCAAGACACACAGGCTATTCATACAAAGCTGGAATCTGGGAGGAAGAGATTCATTCGGATCTTCTGTGGCGAATAGAAGGCGAGTCAAAAACTCCATCTACGTATACTGCGCCCTCTTGGAGCTGGGCTGGACATCGAATTGGTACTGGAAAAGCCAAGCTTGCGACCATGAGTACGAAATTCCGACGTTACGAGTCGCATATTGTCGCAGAAATCTTGTCTATCGACCTCGTCCACGTAGGACCAGATCCGTACGGACACGTTTCCTCTGGACAATTGACACTCCGCGCGCCGTGTCTTCAGATGCCAAACTGGGATAGCATTTCCTCTCAATTTGATTGTCTACCAGATGCCGAACCTGGAACTTCACCACACGTTCTATGCGTGCAAGTACTCAGCTTTCCAACAAGAAAGTGGTTCTCAGCACTGCGCAAGCAGCATGTCGAGGGGGAAATCTGTGCTCTGTTATTAGAGCCCTTCAGCAACACGGCTAATCAGTACCGTCGAGTTGGAATTGCTCGCGTTCCACTGACTGATCAGGTCAAGGATGGGAAACTGCCATCAGCCAGACGATGGTTCTCGGGAGTGCCTCCCCAAAGCACTGCTCCTCTCGGCAAAGGCGAGGACTGGAATATTCGAACGCTTGCCATCATCTAAGCGACTTTCAAGTACTATTCCATTGATGGGGAGGTCAAGTAACTCTTCTGTCCGGAAATTTGTTTCTCTGCCCTCTGCAGGAACTGCAGGATCTGAAAACGAGACAAGGATTTTCGAGTCTATTTCAAGTGTCTCAAATATCTTGGTTCATTCGCGAATCATCGTTTAAACAGTGCCTAAGTCATAAGTGCAAATGCATATCTTGAGCCTTTTCAAATGTACTCCGCTACGAACTTCGTGCTACTGCTTTATTATAGTACCCACATACCTCAGCGACAAATCATGGTCGGCCAGTACCTTCACTTTCCTCCTTTGGCTCCTGCCGCTTTTGTCCGGAATATTCATCCGCGATTTCTCGTTCTCTGCGAAAGTCTGGGATCATTTCCATTATTACTATATGAGGTATAGCATAGGTGGACCTTGGCCTCGAGTATGACAGGAGTACGGTGAAACGAAGAAAATTGCAGCGAGTGGAACGTTCTCACGGCAAACAACACAATAGCTGGCACCCAGACATTCAACAAGGATCACAACTTCAGCAATGCCAAAAGCACCGCGTACACTATTCCCCATCATAAACCGCGTATTGTGAGAGAGGAAGCTGTCACGGACGCTTCTACAAAACTTTGTTCGGGGTGCGGAGTGCGGATTTCTAGTGTTGAATTTTGAAAGCGGGCTGCTACTGAGGCCTGGGGAGTGGCGCTATAGCCTGTAGGCCACAGTGAAGGAAACCTGAAGGAGGTCTAATTATAGGCTCTAGTGTTACTGCCTCTAGAGCTTCACTCCCTATAATACGGGCTATATATCACTATAAAATAGCAGTTGATCAGAGTCAAGCAAATCGCGGAATGCCTTATGTTGCCTCTTCAGCTCCTAAAGTTCTGTTTCTTCTCGTCTCTGATATTCCGAGCTTGCGAACCGTGAGGACGGTTTTTGTTTTCAGTGACACTAATCTTTGATTAAGGTGACTGCGACCACGAGTTCTGGTGGCAATGCCTCACGCCGTACTCAATCGAAGAACATTATCCTTCGAATTGTTTTGCTTGGCACGATATGAGTGGTGAGCACTGTGGTTCTGATTCGGAGATATAGACCTAGGAAGTGCTTCCATTGTTTAATTCTTTATTAGGGTACACATCTATAAGGAACAGATTGCTTTTTTGGATCCTCGAGATGTTTTCAACCCTGGAAAGTTCTTTCCTTGTGCTTTTGACGCAGTTGCGCCTCGGATCTGCAGCTCCTCAGTGATTTCATTCTTTGCCTCCTTCGGACAGCTCTGAAATCTTGATCTAAAACGCGTCGCCATTGTCAAAATTTAGAAAGTCTTCCTTAACGGCTTGTGTCGGGGTAGCAGTTCCTGTAGTCAAAGTCGGGTCCTAAATACCTGATCTTCGGCCTTCATTCTATCCTCTTTCGTATATAGCTATCGCGAACACCGACATAAGCCAGGAGGATCGTATGCCAAGGACGCACCGATTCAAAGTGAACTTCTGGAGTCTTCAACCTGACACCTTTGGGTTTAACAAAGAGTTTTCGTGAGCATATCTTCGCGATAATATCAACACTGTCTGTAAGCCAACAATCAAATCAATTCACCGTCTCCAAGTATATCATCATGGTGCCCCTAATACGATGAGAAATCAAAATCCTCCTCTTCATCTTCTAGCCCTATCTTGCTACCCTCATAGCCTACCCTTCTAAGTGCGGGCGTTCCTTGCTTTTGGTCTTCATGTCCTTAATTTCGGCTTGCTGACAGATTATCTTGGGGATTCACGGATCTCAGCGGGAGCGTATTCGGATCCCAATGGACAAGACAAGTACCCTCCTCTTTCGGCTTATACTGCACATCTAGAACCGCCGTCCACTCAACTCCAGTTCGTCGAGCGAGGCTTGCGAGAGAGAAAGAAGCGACGAAGGTGATGATTAGACGGTGTGGAGTCAGTATTTTCAAGATCGAGGGTTGCAATCATATGACCTGTGATTGTCAACATCAGTTCTGCTGAGGTTGCGGCGCGCCATATTTGCATAGTGGGAAACGTGACCTGTGGAACAGGAGGCGTAAGCATGAGAGAGGGTGTAAGTACTACATTCGCTAATGTGGGGCCGAGGGACGGGGCTCAAGACAGTGATTTCTTGGGAATCACGGAGTAGCGGCGCCTTAGTGATCTGGGAGCACTTTTTGTTCACTCTTGTCTGAAGTTTTTTTGGTTTTATCGTGCAGGCTTTTGGTTTTATTTTATTTTGGTTCACTTCAAGATGAGAAGATGTACTTTGGTTCAAGCACGCATAGCGGAGCTTAATGGATATTGTTTGTTAGATGGTCATTGAATGGAAGGTTCTCTTTGAAGCTCTCACCCAATTGGTAGCTCCTATGCCCTTGAAATGATTTGTGCAGATCAAGACAGTTCTCGAATCTCCCAGTCTTAGAAGTCACAATTTGAGAGCTTGAGAAGTCGCTCGTTCTCCTTGGCCATTCTTGAGCCATCCAACAATGCGATGAGTAGAAGAGGGACACTTCCCAGGATAAGGATTTCCTCGCAAGTTTTAACACATATTTGTCACTGTCTGCGGTCATTCCATCCATCCACTTGGGACATCCATGATGGGCGCCTTGCTCTGTTTATCAGTTGTGCAGCTAGTTACCCCAATTCCGCCATTCTGGACGCTCGCCCTTCGGTAGAAAGATTCTCGGCATTTTCTTGTATTTACCGCTATTGGTCTCATTCCCTCTTTCGTCTGTCTATTTCACAGCACAGTATTGATCGGTTTACTGCTGATCTTCCCAGAAGGCTGGACTTTCTGCTCGTCTACATATGCAATCAAATTCTATGTACGTGCTCTGGCGCAAATGGAGGCGATGGCTCCGGAAATCGGATCTTTCCCACCAGGAAAAAGCATCGGAGAACATCGAACTAACTCCTACTGATCAGCCTTCTACTCAAAGCTCTAGCGTCTACCAAGCAGAAGAAGAGATACAATATGCGCTACTCGTCCTCTCGAGATAAGTGTTTTGAAACAAATTGTCTACCTCGAGCTAGGACCGCACCAGAGATTGGGAAGCTCCCATCGAACGTCCTTTCCAAAGTCCTGCAGGTTTTGGGGACATGGCCAACATCGCAGACACAAGAGCAACTGATTTGGCAACCGCAATTTCAACTATCTTCCGATCCTGAGAGCCAAGGACCACAGAATACCCAACATCAGCTGGCCAGAGAAGAAGCTGTCACCATTGTCGCAACTCAGATTTGCCCCGGATGCAGGAGTTTAACTTTCGTAAGCATAGGCTGCAATCATATGACATGTGCGTGTTGAGCGCTTCCGAGGCCTTTCAGGATGCTCATGCCGGGGGGGTTTTTTTTGGGGAATAGGCATCAAATCTGGAATGTACTTTTACTGGCTCTGGTCAAGCGAATCATCGTCAGAAGCCTTGTCTCATACTTCGCTTAGCTGGATCTGCTCACGCTGCAGCAGCTCGATAGAGAACATCCCAGAGTCGTAGACATCGTTGAGGAACACGGTTTGGGAAGGTTTAGGAAAACTTACAGGAGAAAGGAATAATTTTAGAGAAAGTAAGATTATGGAGGACTCTGATATTGGAGATAGAAGTGCATCGTTGGCATTGAAAAGCTATGCATACGCCTGGCCCTGAGCCAAGATTTTGACCTGGCCCCTTTCCGTTACTAACACAATGTTCTTCTCTTCATACTGAGCGCCCTGGTATGATCCGCAGAAAACCCGTTTCCTTTTAATTGCTCTAATGACAGAATTCGACCCTCCATTTCCAAGCCCATATGCCCTAGTCAGCTTTCCCAAGTCATCAAGTGTCTCACCTGCCGTCTCGAACTTTCGCTGGGCACTGCACTTCGAAGTGATGTCGATTTCCGGGAAGAAAGAAGTGTTCGGACTCTCGGGTCCCCAAAAGGTGATCCAAATCAGGCATGCAACACTCCATGAAGTAAAGGCTAACGCCACAAGACCAAAGGCCCAAACCGTCCAGTTTCCTATGATCGCTCGATATGAGGACTTCGATAATGAGGCGGTTACATGATTTGCTTGAGGCAAACTGTTTATGTTGCCGAGTTGTTGGAGACTAGTGGAAAATTGGAAGGGTACAGCCAGGAAACTCCTCAGAAGACTCAGTCCGCCGTCCGAATAGGTTGTAAAGTCGTTCTCATACAGCCTGAGCAAGAATCCGAAACCAAATTCGATATTAAAATTGGTGCCAGCATCCTCGAATGCAGTTTGATTTGCTGTCATGTTCAAAATCGGAGGAATGGGAGCCAGTACAATGTCACAATAAAGTTGGAAGTCTTCTATAGGAACACGGTAAGGTTCCGGCGCAGTGATTGATTCAACGCTGAGAATGGAGATGTTTTGACTGTCATAGGCTACTGTTGCTTTCCTGTTGAACATTGCAACAGTGGTATTCCACCTGATCGTTTCCGTCCAACTAAGATCTGTTTGGCACATTTTCAACAAGTTGGTGACTGACGGGCATATACTCCAGCCTACCTCCCATAAGCTATTGATCATTCAGTCAAATAAGGAAGGGCAAGGATACTCACCTAGGTATAGCTGAAGGTCTCTTTCAACCATGCAAACGTAGAGGCCGTCGTCAAGTGACTGAAGATACATTTTGCAGTCTGAATTGCGGTCGAATTCGAAATTTGGGTCGACTGACTGAATTGACGTGTACTCAATCTGAAAACCCGGCGCGTCGTTGACGACAATGGTCGTATAATCACCGGGGAACTTTCCATTAAAGAGGGTTGTCCCACCAGTGCCGTCATCATAGCGCACATTGTCCACGCCCCCGGGGAGAAAGATCGAGAGACATTCCCTCCCACTGCACGAATTCGGCTCTACACTTGCCACCCACCTAGGATCTGTGATGAAGCCCATGGTATAGGCAGCACAAACGTTCACCAGAGCGTCCGTAACTTTCGAAAGGCCATTGGTATTTATTGGTGCCAAACCGGCTACCACGGGCTGTGTGGCATTCGTACGGTCAATACTGGTAGTATAAGGCGTATAGATACTCCTGAAAGTGACATTGGCTGCCTCAATTTCAACACAAAGATCGTGCATCGTGGGCTGAACACTTACTAATTAACACAATACTCAGGACTCCTGCAAATATATAACATAATATCCTGTGCCACTGGTTAGCTCAATTTGAATTCAAAGTACCTTCCCAGGAGTTACCGCCGCAGATGGCGCTTTGGAAGAAAATACATCCTCGTGCAAGAAGGTGTTTTATTCATGCATTATTGTATTTGCAACTGCTTGACTGTCTGGCGAAAAATTACCTTAAATGAAATTATCGTACCTCTGAAATGCCCATACTTGATGGCTGCCCTTCGTTTTACAGAGGTAAAGTACTCCCATGAATGTCGTAGCTCGACTCATCGCAAGGAATGAGGTGAGTAAAATACCTTCAGTCCGACATGCTAAAGCCCACCGTAAGGCTTCTACGGTATCACTGAACAATCTCCAACACAGATATGCCACAACATGGGACATGGCATTGACAACCAAGACAGTTGCACCTGGTGGCAACATGAGAGAAGATGGGAGGTCAGCTTCATTGACCAAAACTCTGTGCGAGTAGAATACCGAAAATGCTGAAGTTGAAACTGCCAGAACTGCCAAGATCCATGTTGTGGCAAGCCTTCGGCTTTTGCGCTCTAATACGGACGTTTGAATACTCTCGTTCTCGGCAGATGGCCACTCGCCCTCGCTGTTATAGTTATAAAGAATCTGTTCGTCGCTTCCTATGTTCCAATATGTGGCGTTAGAGGAACTGATGGATGGATCTTGGAATGGAAACGAGAAATTGGTGGTCGATGACGGCGCCTTTTCTGTAGAATACGAATCCCATTTTGGCTCTGACAGCCTGACCTCCTCGATTCCTAAGCTTGCTACGTCCAATGGAGGGAAAGGCTTTAGCTTGAGGGGTTCAAAAGAATAGCCCGGTGACTTCGGTTTCTGCGTCATAGCTCTCAACGTTGATTATGGAGCTGAAAAATTGGTGGTGGCTTCTGGGAAAAAATATCGCTAAATTTGAGGACGCTTAATGAGTGAAGAAAAGAGCGCATACCTGACAGCTTGGTACACATGACAATGAGCAGCTCTGGGACCCATACTACATGTGCTCCAATTTAAGAATATTGGAAATGCAGAATCCTGAACTTTATTAGCACGACAGCATCTGGGAGGGGGATAGTTAAAAATACTTTGACTGTACCTCTAGCCAATAGACTTCATTTGCTCGCTCGGATCTGTGCTGGTCAGCTGAAGTGGCTATCTCAAAACATAAGAATTAGGTGGGGAAATGGGCAAATCAGAAAATGGGGAACTCGAGAGCCCTATGAAATCCATTTTGTCAGACCGGGTTGACCATTCCTCCCGAGGTGGGGTCGCACGAGTTCAGCCACCCGCACAATCCACCAATAATCGGATACTTGCCCTTTTCAACGTCTGCAAGCGATTGAATCGGGTCTAAGTTTCTCCAACCTGACGATTTAACCCAGCCAGAATGCAAAGATCTATTTTTTGACAGAGGTCCATGTCGACTGACTTTGAAGTAACCTCCTGAGTCTCCGACTGTCCGACAATCTACGGCCAATTCTCCCCGTACCTCCTAGGTAAGCGTCCCATCGGTTGTACACACTCATGCAGATGAACTATCCACAATGGGACTTTAAAGTCTTCGAGTCAAGCCGTTGGGATCAGCCCTTTTGGGATCTGCTAAACTGGTACCAGTATTACAACTGATCAAAGGTACCTCCTCTTCTCCGTTTGTGGATTTGGCAGAAACACCGATGTCTTTGAAACCGGTAATCAATCGCAGTAACTTACTTGAACCCCAAATATAGGGCACCGAATAAATATATATTTAAATCTTGTCACCTGAGATTCTCCTCTGAATCTTGTCGATGGTTTGTGGTCGGAAAGTCGCGTGATATGACTCTCCCGAAATACAGGGGGAGGAAAACCATGACTAGGAGTACGTTCCAGTTTATGAACTGAAATTTTTATCTCAAACCGGAGCTTGACTTCACAGCTTGCGATTTGGATATGGGAAGCATGCTCGCCAAATGGGGAAGTGACAGAAAGGGGGAAATTCGCCATTTGCCTCGGTTAACTTTTTTCGTCCGCCATGAGACTTGCAAGTCTTGTAGATACCCTACTCGTAAATTTTATGCAGATGCTTCAAAAAATGCTTCATGAAACATAGAGTAGAGTCTATGTTGTTTCAGCCGAATTCGGAAGAAGTGAGACTCATCTCTCAAAGCCTCTCTTTGCAGTTCTTTCATCTTTCAGGCTCCTATTCCAACCAACTTTTGACTATGAAACTTGAATTTATTGTTTATTTGTCTGTGGGACATGCTCGGTGAACAGACAAAGAACCTCTTGATCTAGATATACGTTGCTCTTTGACCGCTTGTCGCCAACACTTGATCCAACTTCGCAAAATTTCGACGTGTAATTAAGTACATGCCCCATCTTAATTGAGCGCTAAAATATTTTAAGCTTACTCAGCCTCCTAATTCGTATCTCATCAAGTTTCTTACTGGGTCAGCTACTTTCCACTATTTGTCTCCTAATTGTTATCAGTGTCTGCGCTCTGGTCATTCCATCCAGTCAAGCGACGCCGTCACTTCCTGCATCCAAAACTCCAAAGAGACACTTGAGTTGATGAAACTGCTCATGGCCAGGCCCGATACGAGCATCGAAAAGCTCCTAGTAACTCCCAAGAGAAGAATTGTCCCGGATCCACTTCCAGATGTATAATATTAAAAGTAGTCCTCACCATATGACTTGTAAGTCCAGTATTTATTTCTCGAATTCTCAGTGGGTTGTTGATAAACGGGGTGGTAATGAAAACGTTTAGGTGGTCGCTGTGGGCACGAGTTCTGTTGGGCTTGCTTCGGACAGTGTGGTCAACATGTGGGAAACGAGACGAAGTCAGTGGTTCATGGCCTGAATGAACTCATTCGCCTCAAAGCACCGACCAGGACGCAAACTTATGATTTAATGGCGGGGAAGTTGTTTGGTGGTCGGGATGGCAATGGAGTTTGAGGAACTGATATGGTTCTGCTTTGGTCACATGCCCAATTTTGTGCGTACGGCTGTTTGTGGCACAGTTCTCATAGAAAGACTATTTTGACGCCGTTCCTCCTTCTGCAGCTTCAATTACCCGAGTAAATAAATTTATAGGATTTTATAAGGCAATTGCTCCTGTTGCATCATGCAAACCAATCGATGTATCTGCTTAATCCGAGAGCTGAGAAACTTCAGAGACTTCAGACGAAATTCAGATATCAGACAGTTCTGAAAGAGTTTAGATATCGTCGAAGGAAATAAGACGAAAGTTGGCTTTCTCAAAGGAGCTAGTGTATTCTTGCCTTACATCCGAATCGCAGGCCGGGTGATGATCCCGTGCGGGAGGTTCTGGTCCAGGATGTGGCTTTAGTTGAGGAGGCCTCCGATGACAGGGCGGAGAAACTCATCAACTGAAGACCTTTTATTTCACTTTCACTCGAGATTCACTCGTCAGATCATGAAACTCAAGTCTCCCCATTTAGGATCCGAACTTGCAGCATCGTCCTGCTGGTAATGTTTCCAGTCGTTCTTGGATATCCTGCGGATCATCTGTCAGGAAACTGGAAGGATGTCTTTGGATTTTGCCTATACCTTTTGAGCATCGACTTCCTGCGGATTGCATATTTGCTTTCTCAATTGTGCCCCCTGAGAAAGTTAGCCACATCTCATTCGATGAACGACAGGTCCTCGGCGCTTACAGTTTTATCTTATCGCGCCCTTGTCACTGAGGACGCCTGCCACTTCTTTGCTAACCCTTTGTTTGTCGCTCTTTCTGCCAAAGCCGAAGCTTCCCCTTCACTCGCAACATTCATCCATGCCCACATTGACAGGCCCTCCAATCATTCATCAAAACTGAGCGACTGGATTCACTCCTGAAACAGTTCTCCGGGACTACTTGATCGGATTTTGAATCCCTGATCTCACCTGAACAATGACTGCCGGCGTCCTCAAATTCGGGACGAAGTCTGCTGAATCGGAACCGCAAGAGATCGGGCGAGCAGCCTTCAATTATTTACGGAAATCTGCAGATTCAGTGGCAAAATTCCTCACCTATCCTGAACGACTGAATTCGCTTTTCGACTTCAAGTTCTTCTATTTGATCAATTATGGGGCTCGGTTCTGGTAAGCATCTTCCTCGGGCTACTTTGTAATCGTTAACTTCAAGTCAATTATTGGTAATATCAACAGGCATCAAATCAACGTCATGGATGCCACTGCTAAGAAATTAAGTGTTAAATTCCACAACAAGAATAATGAAACTATCGTCCTTAGACTTGAATGCAGTGCATTCCAGGTCGAAGCTCTCCAAGAGATTCTCACTTTCTACGATATGAAGTTCAATAACATGGATTCCAAGCCAGTGCTCTTCGGCGAACTTCAGAAGATTGCTCTTCCTCACCACCTGAATAACAGAGAACCCGAAACTTTGTGTTTAATAGTGTTGGTCTGGAGGTGGCAGCTCCCTCCAAGAGCTGACGTTACAGTTAACACTGTAAAACCTCTACGAGAGTCAGACTCTAAACTCATCCTCGCCAGTTCCGTTTTACTCTCTGGATGTGAGCAGCGGCCGCTTTTACCTGGGTCGAGGGCGAGCGAACCTGAGCGGGGCCTGAGCATCCCAAGCACGTCCTGCCAATCCGCCCACCATAATGCGGGTTCCATTTTGGCGCCCTGTGCGCTCCGGCTACGGTTTCCCAGCCGAGTTTGCTAGGACACCCATTCTGCTCCCCTTATAAGGGTTCCTTCCAGAGCTGGTTTTGAACCCTCAATGGGATTACCGCATATAATTAAAAGGACATTATTCTATAAACGTCTTTAATGTATAGAGGTCGGAACGATATCGTAAAGAAATATATTGCTATAACTTCCCTTATCTCTCTGGGGTACATTTTCTATTACGTCTACAAGCAGCAGGTTATTCTGTAAAGTATCCAAAGTAATAACAGCACCAATATTGAGGGGTATATTGGCTGTGTTCTCTTGTGAGACAAACGACTATCCATACAGGGAAGTATAGTCTAGCTTTGGTAGCAAAGTTACACTGGGCAACTGGCGAAGTTCCCTATGTAACAGCTAGCTGGTAGCTGGAAAGCAACAGAAGGGATCACAATACGCCGGAGAAGTAGGAGTGCAGTAGGAGAGGCAATAATAATTATATTCGTGGCGCTGAAGACAGATTCCGTAGTACGCGTGCACTCTTCGTCGATTCAAAACCCAAGCTTGCCTTCCTCCAAGTGGGTCACCAACCTTACTTATGTTCTCCTCCTAGCTACTAGCTTGCACAAAAGCTACCAACTGCTCGTGCGCTAGTATCGGCATTTCCGGACTCCGAAGGAGTCTCTGAAATCCGGACCTCTAGCTTGCAGGTCATACTATACTCCTGCAACCATCTGGTCCTCGGGGCTTCCGTAGCCCTCAGGGTATCTTGTGAGGCTAGACCTCCTTCAGGCATAGACTTGGCTGTATTACACCTATTACTATTCGTGCAGGATCACCGACGCCTTTATATCGCGAAGGATATAGGGTATAACAATTGGCCAGCTCAGGGACATTAGTGAAATATCGTCCAAACTAGAACTACGTTTGAGTAGGGCGAATCGTACTAAGATTCTGTTTATGTAATAGTTAGGAGTTTTTCATACAAACAAGGCAAGGGAATCATCTCGGTATCAAAGCTGCGTTAATAGAGCAGGCTTAGAATAGCTAGTGTGCCAGCTGACTATAGCCGGATTTATACAGCAGCAAGATTGTATACTGTAGGAAATAGCGGGACGTGACGAGACCTGCACTGGTCGTACCTTCGACTCTTCATTTTGATTCGTGATTACTAAATATCTTGGTATTGAGTCTAGGAAGTATCTGCCTCAAACGGTGTCTAAAACTGACATGCAGAGATGGTAAGTCTGCCGCCATGCTTACCTTTTGTGGAAGTTGGTTCTTGCCG
Source organism: Gamarada debralockiae (assembly GCA_002803225.1). NCBI lineage: Eukaryota > Fungi > Ascomycota > Leotiomycetes > Helotiales > Hyphodiscaceae > Gamarada > Gamarada debralockiae. The sequence continues at coordinate 21,172 of NXFV01001925.1, forward strand.
AGGCTGAAAGCGTCTCCCCGTCTAACATCTGGACTTTTCTCGTACCTTTCTTCCCGTCCCGCCGCGAAGATACAAAACAAATCATCATTCCCATCCTTAAGCTCTTCAAATAATGATAATGATCATGCTCCCCCCACCTTTTGTGTTAAACCCACAGGTTTTGGTGATATATCCGTTCTCCATTGATGATTTGACAGGCCGAAGTTAGTATCATTCCTTGAACCATATCATAGTCCATATGCGAAACTCTCAATCTCTCCTCCTCTTTGATCTCATGATTCTCCAAATTTCCCCTCCCCCTTTCTTCAAGAGTCATCACCCAGCGCCCCACCTCAGCGGCATATCTCGTATCCCAACATGACTCTCGCCTTGGTCTATCCTCTAGCAATTTCAGGGCTCTTCTCCTAACCGAACCATCTCTGCATTTGTGTATTACCAGAAACAGATAGGCAATTGTTTCTCCATCAAACACAAAGTACCTTCGTTTCGGTTTAGAAGCTAAGTATATATCAAGCAGAGAGACTATTTCCTTGAATTCAGCAAGGTGGGCATCCCAATCTGTTTCTCGCGTATATATAGAGCCTTGGACGGAAACCAAACAACATTTGGCTTGGAGACATAGTAGTGTTGCTTGGGGATACTCTTTCGAAAAAGTTCTAGGTGAACGCTGGAACCTGCAAATGAGGGGATTGAAGGCAATGAACCATCGTTCCATCTCATCAGCACATGTTCGAGCTTCTTCCAACCACTTATCAGGGACGGTTTCATTGGTACCGGACCAAGGATTCCATCCGGACCAAGGACTCCATTCCGCCCGAACCCATCTTTCAGGGGTTTCCTGCTCTATCGGCGTATAAGGGTTGGGTTCTCTATCCGGATGTTCTATTATCTTGATAAAGTGCCAGCAGCGGCTCATAATCATGTTTCCATAGGTAGTCGCTTCCTCTAGGGTGGTGAATACTCGGGGCATGGTCCGGGTGGCTTGGTCCGAACCATCCTTCAAAATCCGGTGTTCTGCTCCGCTTCGATAATCCACAAGAAGCATGGCGCTAATATCGAGACGTGAGAATACAGCTGCAAGTTCATCTTCAACGGTGCAGGTCATTGGTGATGCGGTTCCTGATAACTCCCGAGGCGACTGGCCGCTGCTCGGGATTGGGATGGCGAATCCTTTCGTCAGTTTGAGGCCATTAGCCGTGTGCCAGAGGGCAATATCACGGCGGCCATAAGCATTCTCGAAGCAAATAGTAAGAAGGCATGCTATAAGCGCTGTCCTTGCATCCATCTTCCCATTCAGGATAGCTCTTCTCATGCAAATTAGAGAGTGCTGATATTTCTGAACAGCAAATTGGTGGTCATCGTTGAAAAGGAGATGAGCGTCCCAGTCCCGCATATCTGGTGCCTTGCGGATGATCTCATGCATAGCTCCGATAGCCACTACGACATCAAGAATGAATGGCACTGCCTCCGCCGCCTGTAGCACGGATTGATTCCAGAGTGTCGACGGCATAAAGCTAGACAGCTCTTTGGCGACAATGCTACGGAATAACTGGTGGTAGAGATATTCTCGCTGCGTATTGAAGCGGCTTGCCAAAGGACAATACAGCGACATCCGAGATTCACGCTCTTGGACCTCATGATCTTGGGAGGATGCTATGCTGGGGAGCATGCTTCGCGGTCGTATCGTTGAAACTGAGGATAGGGATTTGGCCAAGGACATTTGCGGCGCTTTGATGGAGGAATTGCCAGTCGACGGGATTGAAGAATCCATCCCCAACACTGAGGACGACGGGCTGGGGAGAATCGGATGAATAGCTTGTCGTTGAGCTTGCCCCGGTCGTCCACCAGAGTAGCCGTCACATTTCATTCCGAAGTTGCGACATCTCAAACACACAGGTTTCCCTTCGTCACATTTAACCCGTCTCACTCTGCTACTTATTAGTACGCAGTCCCCTGCCTCAGCTAGAGCGGTGGATGGGCATACTTGCACGTAATACATCCATTCTTGGATTTAGGTTTACTTGCTCTCCTCCTTTTCTTGTCCTGAGAGTTCTCGGACATTCTTGGATACAGTCCACCCAAAGATGACGCAAATGGACGTGAGATAACGTGGTCTGAATGAGACAAGTAGTGGAATATGTCTAATTTTCTCGCAAACTCTCCAGAAAACAAATAGTAGAGGCTAGCAGACCGCGACTTAAGTGTTTACATAAATAAAAGGAAAGATAGAATTAATGTGCTTAGTGCTTACACAAGCTCGCAAAAATAGCCAATGGCGACCTCGTCTCAACTCAGCCCTTGCAAGTTGCGAGGGATTGTAGATCACATGACCTTTCACTGCAAAATGTGTCATTTCAAACCCACTTTTTGCCTATGTGCCTGAGGCCCACATGTAATTAAACCTAGACCGAGGCTCTGCATAAGAAGAGCCTCCCCTCGCACCTTAGAACGAACAAGCTGGTTTGAGTTCGAAGAATCACAAATGGCTTGTTTTGCCTCAGCAAGCTCAGGCGATTTGTAAGAGTGGATTGGATCGCTTGAGCTTGGTTATATAATCGGGTTATCTTATTTGGTCATGTTACCTCCTCTTAAAAAAGAGCTTCGGTGGATTTGCTTCGCAAATCCAACCTCCCTCGTGTCCATACTTAAATGTGTGTTGTATTTAGTGTTCGAATTCACGCTTCGAACTACTGTATTAATTAGTCTATAAGACAATGCGTTGCAAGTAAACTTTTACCACTTTGGCGACTTAGGACCATATAGTGTAAGAGGAGGGCGTGAGGTGATCGTGGGACGGCAAGGATGAAAAGATGAAAAGACTTTATGCAGTCGGCGCCTCTTTCGGCCTGATCCCAAGCTCGGAGGCAGCTCTGTACGGAAAAATCTGCAGCGGCAGTCAGTAGCGGAAAGAAACAATGAAAAGGACTATAATACTAACGTGAGGCAGCCACCGGAGACATGATCTTGAATTCGGCGAGAGAGGTCAGCTGTCAAGACACCACTCCGTAGAGCATCTTGCAGTCCGGAGTGAGGAATCTCGGAGATCGACGATGCAGCGAGGTTAGCCGGGCTGTGATAGGAGAGCGATGTTCTCGTAGTGGACTATGTAAGCGCGCAGCCGGAGGCTTTGATCGAACTCAGAACCATCCCAGAGCAGTCACGCTGGGAGTAGCCCCAGGCCGATCTCCACTTGATTACTATAATGAAGCTAACGACCCACGCTATAGCAAAAACGTTCTTATAAATGTAAAAAGGGACTTAGCATAGAAGTCGATTGAGAGGTGATATGTAACGAAATCCAGCCAGGCTACAGATAGAGCTCCGAATCGAATTTTGACTCGATTCGAAAATTCGACCCATTCGATTTTATTCGACTAGTTAATAGACACGTGATAGGGGTGTAAGGTGTAAGGCCGCCGGCTGAGACTCGCAGGACTTTTAAGGGGCTGATCGGATTTTCTTAACTCCGATCTCTCTTCTACTTTAGGCTTGGTGTTACTATAATAAGAAATTCGAAATTCGAATCGATTCGTACGAATTTTAGTAAATTCGCATCAAAATAGAATATTCCTATCACTTATTCGATTCGATCGGAGCTCTAAAGTCTATAGAGCGCGCAAACGCATGAAAAAGCCACAGCCAGTGTAATGACTATATCCAGAATGCGCTCAGTAGATTCAAAGAAGGATCAGAGGAGGGAATTAAGAGTGAAGCACAGGGCGCGTCGTCTATCTGAGCGACCCTTGTCACACAGGCGGTTTAAGCAAAATTAAGTTAAACTTAATAACGTGTTTATAACTTTCTCGTTAATTTCTATAGTATAAGTAAGATAAAGTAAATAAAAGGTGGGAAAATAAAGAGAAGAAATACTCTTATAAGTTTCTTTAAGAAGCTAGAGATAAAAGAGCTTGAATGTCAATTAGTATGTGCAGATCACGTGCATCAGCCCTATAAGCCAGTGAACCATGGGTTCTAGTAAACTGAAGTGGAAGCGAGTCGCCTTTATGGTAGTACAAGTCCTAATTTCACTAAAACCGGACCGTGGAGTTAACCCACACCGCAGTGCACTGCAAATAACGGCGCACCATGACGCGCCCTAGCTCGTACTTTCGATGTTGGTAACATTCGCCAAAATGCCCAATTTTGGGAGTATGTGTTGGCGCGGGGATGAAACCGGTGAAACCAACATCCAAGGATAATTGATTGGCTACGGAGGAGTCTCCTTCCGAAGACGGGATAGAACTCCAAAGTGCTTACGTTTGATGGCCGCAGATTAGGTCGTCCTCATCTTTCATCAATCTCTTCAATTCGTCTACGCCTCTTGTTACTGCACAAGCCAAATGCCTCCAGATTTCAATCTGTTGAGAAGCGCTGGACGTCACGGGATCTTTCGCACCGGAATGGATGAGGGTACCGGAGACCAGGCAGCCGCAAGTTTACCAGCTCACGTAAACGCAGTGAAGGAAGGGCTTTTAGATTTTAATCATTTCCTCGGTCTAGAGGCTACGATGCTAGTTCTTGGAGATGAGAAATCTGGCGAAGATGGGGATGATGCTATTCCGCTATCTGCATACAAAACCGATGGTGCAAAATCATCACAACGTGCGCGTGATAAGGAATTTCTCGAAAATGCACGAGAGCTAGCAGAGGGCGCACAGAGACTCGAGAGTGGATTTGCTCAAATTAAAGATTGGCGAAGATTGCTTCGAAATGTTGGAATAAACCGAATGGACAATGTTCATTTTTCGGGGTAAGTGAACCACTAAGCACTTGAAGTGACGCCCCTAACAATACCTGTAGTTCGTATCTGCCAAGCACTATTGCATGGTAACATGACATTCTTCCTATAGATTTTCGAACGGACTAATGATACTCAACAGTGTAGAAAATGAAGCTTGGGACACCGATTTGGATCCTTATCGAGTTTTGCCTACAAATCCCAAACCAGATTTGTACTTTGGATTCCCTGTCCACAATGCAAAAGACCAAAAAATTGCGAGATTTGGGAATGATTCATCTTTCCAGAGTTACACTGTCGACATACTTTCTCAGCTTGCCATGAAAGGGCTTCGCTCTGTACCGGTTTCGAGGTCTCTAACCGATATGGCCAAGGTAGAAAGAAAGAGGGCAGAACTGCAGTTTCCACTACTATGTTTCCCCTGGTGTGTCATTCAGCTAAAAGGTGTTGGGAATGCAGCTGCAATTAAAGAAAACGATGACTTGGTTGTGGAAACAGTTTGTCAAGCCTCAATCGCAGCGTCAGGTGCTCTATCTATGCTCGAAAAGCTAGCAAGGTTTGCGGATTTGAAGCAAGATGGCAGACATATTCCACCGGTGATCACTATCACGTCCGCTGGCCCAAACACAACTGTTTGGCTTACTTTCTCTGCCATTATCGATGACCAACATCGAGACCATGTAAGAAATCTCGTCTCAGACTTCTCATGATGGAAGCTGACAATTTGGTAGAAGATGGAGAGTATATGGAACGGGTGTATCAGCAAGCTCTGGGATGCTATTCAATTCTGTCGTATTATGGACAATCTTTTTTTCTGGTCGCAGCATATTCTCCGGCCTAAGGTGTCGCACTATATCGATCAATGGAGGCTTCGTTACTGTCAAGAAGTTCATAATGTCCATTTTCGGCTGGAACAAGATCTCGGAACAGCAGAACTCGTCCATCGAATTCAAGATCGCCTTAGCTCACTGGATATATTGCCAAGCTTAAATCTCTCTGAGCTCATTCAGCAAGCTGTGATATATCAGGAAGTAATGAGAGCTGATCTGGGAAAGACAGAGTCAGCCCCAAAGGAAGACTCAAGTCCAAATGCCCAAAGCGATAAAAAAAGTCCCAGAATTGTTCATTCCTATTCAAAGGCCAATGCTCAGGCGGTAGGGGAGTTTGGTGGTGGTGCGGCGGAGGAAGAAGAACAAGAAGACGGTGAATCTAAAGAAGAGGACGAGGAAGAGATTGATCTGGATAGAGACAACGGAAACAATGGGAACGATGGCAAATCTTATTCTGCTGGCTCGCAGCATAAGCTCACTCTACAGCAGAAGCCACACGAGAAGAACTCATCAGCCTTCGCCGGCCTCCCAGTCAGCTGCGAGGAATTTGCAAGTGGAACCTCAACGGTTGCTGACTTCACCTTTGCAGCCGCTCCAAGCGAACGACCACCTAATAACGAACATACTTCGCACTCAGAATCAGCTCTTGATGCCAGTGCTGATGAGAAACGAGGCAGCGAATCCTCTTTCTCGTATCCATATGAGTTCAAGACTTCGGATTTCGAATTTCAAGAAGAGCGAATCGCTTCCCACTTGCTGAAGTCGAAGATTGCAGATCTCAATTTGAAGGAAACACAGCCTCGCGTGGTGCTTTCACGGATGCGGAGCCGATGTGTACTCTCACTAAGGCCACCTTCGACTCCACCGAATCCACTCACAGCTACATCCTTTGAGCTCAGCTTCAACGTCAAGCCCTGGCGCGACATGATGCTAGCGCCATTTCCACCAGAGCTGCGAGATTCAAGATCGCGTTTTGGACATCCAACACGGTTCACATCGAGTGCTGAAGTAGACGAGGCAGATAACTCGAGTTATTCAGAACGAATTGTACAATCGGACCCACCTAAGAGGAGAAGATCAGTGTGGCACTCAGTAGAGATTCCAGGGCCGTCGCCATTGCAGACCAGGATCCCTTATAAAGGCAAATTCATTATTGTGAGACTACCACCTGTCATGCCGGCGCCGGCGTACCAAAACCGGCCCTAATCTGTTTTCCTCGACATTTCAGCACTATAGAGAGTGAAAGTATGCGGACGCTGGGGGAGGCAAGGGATATAGAGAAAAAGAGCTCAGAACCCATTGGCGCCGAATGTTAGGAAAGCCAATCCAAAGTATAGCTTGAACTTTCTACTCCGTTCTCTGAGGAGAAAAGGGGAATAATGTGTGAGGTTACCGCAGTGTTTATGACGCACATGGTAAGTCATCGGTGTCGATGACTTACAAGTTCAAAAACGCACATAGAAGGCATTAATACCGGGGACCTTTACTGGAGGCTTAAGATAACACTTGCCAATATTTCAAAATGAAAATCCTCGGCGAATTATGGTATTTCTCATGCTGGGAGGTGTCTGGAAGGACATTAGAATGACACCAAGTCCAACAAACAAAGAATACATGTGAAGAGGCTCAAATTCTACAATAACAGAGAGAAGATCTATATACAGTCGACAAGCGGGGTGCCGTATGGCTCTACCATATAGTAGTGGCAATTTGATGAAATCCAAAGTTCAATTGCCACCCTTCCCTTCACACCCACTCAACTCCGTGTGTCTCGTACCCTTGAATCCCAATTCACATCCGCAAACCGGGAAAATGGCAGTTGTGGTCAAAGACTGGTCAATGGCGTCAAAAAACATTTTGCGGAGGTCCCCTTTTTTGGGGGCATTGACCACCCACCAAAAAAATTTTGACCATACATTGACCAACACTTAATTTTGTATGCGAACCGATGTTTTTTCAAAGTACTCGAGTGTCCTGGGCATACCCTATCAAAACCCGGGCGCACCCCATCCTTTGATACGACTTAATTATGTTACAACACAACACAACACAATACAACATATAATAATGCGCCTGATACATGTGCGCATATAATTTCGCTAAATCGATTGATTTTGAAGTTTATTAATTATTAGTGTTGCGCCCTATTAATTGACATAGCTAC
>NXFV01001926.1:0-20846 GCA_002803225.1 Gamarada debralockiae
ATAATTCATACTAACGTCAAAGTCTAGTCAAAAACTAGTCAATGGCGTCAAAATTGCGATCAATCTTTTTTTTTTGACGCCATTGACTAGTTTTTGACTAGTTTTTGACCACTTTGACAACATTAGCGATCAGTGATTTTTTTGACTAATTTCCCGGTTTGCGGATGCAGACGCGACTCTTTCTCCATATCAGAACTCTCCCACTCTCTCCTCTTCTGATACAATTCATCCAACACCCATTCAAAATCAATCCTATCCAAATCCGAATCCACAATCCTTAATGACCTTCAGGGAAATCCATTCCAGAATTCCGAGGAACACCAGAGATTCTCCTTGAGCAGATGGGGCACCAATAGACAGGAGCCAAATTGGTAAGCGTGGCTTATTTATATGATCGTTATGGTGGAATAATCATCTTCGTCCAGTTCTATATAATCAATATAATCAAACAAAGGCTTGTGATTGGAAAACCTTTCTGATTCTTTTCCTGACTCATCATCCTGTGCCCAAGCTCTAATACGCTTATATTGACCTTCATGACTGGTATGTTCAAGGATAAGTCCTTGGCATGTACTGTACCTACTACCCTCTTTTCCAACTGGAACGGTTACGTAGAAATCGGGGAGAAGCTAGAGGGTGTACAGTAACACCTCTTTCCAATAGGCGAGATCTTAATCTGATCGGAGGCGTACGAAGACCCTATTCTCGTCTGAGCTTCCTATCCGAATCTGGAAAGGCGTCTGTGAGAAATGGTTCCTTCTTGTAGGACATTATCCAATCAAGCAGTAATCACAACGATTCCAGCCCAAGGTTATCTGAGTCTTCTATTGGAATGTGGATGCAATACGGCGGTAATAATATCTTTATTATTCTCAGAGCTATTTTCATGGGCTTTCTTAAAGAAGTCCTCTAGTGATTTGTGCTTTAGCATCCCAAAGAGTCTAGCGATAGTAAGAGTATAGATAAATTAAATTAAAGTTAAAGAATAAGGAGGTATAAATATAGATATCTAAAAGAGAGACTAGAAATGGCTCAATAGTTGGAGAGGGACAATTCAGATAGGCAACAGCGGTAAGGAGAAAGGTTTATAGAAGACAACAGTAAATTTCACTCCTTAAATGAGACCTCTATGCCTTATTGCCGTGGGCAATGGCCTATGGATAACTTAGATCTATTTTCACAAGTGTCCGGTTCGGGATCCTGGGGAGCGTGTTTGGGCTCCCTGTAATAATCGTCAAAACTTGACAAAAATGATATTATGAGGCCCTAAGATAACATCTAGCCTTATTAACCAAGTGGGTGCTGCGCAGGTGAGCTGGGTGAGCTGAGGGTGACTAGCGCCTGAGTAGAAGCGGCCAAGCTTACTAACTGATCTTGGAATGAGATTAGAGTTCAACTACCGAGAAAGTCGGACTCTAATCTCATCCTCGCTAGTTCTGTTTTAGTCTCCGGACGTGAGCAACTGCTGCTTTAACCTGAGCCGAGGGTGAGCATGCCTGAGCTGAGGGTGAGCACAGCCTGAGCCATCCTAAGCTATGGCCTGAGCATCCAGAATACGCCCTGAATCAGCCTTCGCATTATAATGTGGAACCGCCTCCTGTGTACCCCGGCTATAGTTTCCTTACCGAACTTTGCCTAAGAATCCGTTTCTGCTCCCTTATAAGAATTCATGCCGGAGCTGATTTTGGATCCCTTTTATTAAAAAGCACGTGATTAATAATTCGGCCTTATAACTTACCGAACAATTCCAATTCAGTATTATCGCATTTAAACATATAACCTCTCTTTATTGAATAATTGTTTTATTTATTTTTATAAGAACTTATATTTGCATATAATTGCTCCGCTATAAATGTTTCTATATAGCTATCAAAAAGGGCACAAGAGGCTATATTACGAATCTTGGGGTTTGGAGCTCCCTTTGCCCATTCTACCATTATGTAACTCAAGATTAAATCTTCCTAGCAGAAAAATTACCCTAAATAAGAGAATTTCGGTGCTTCCATTAGGCAAATAGGATTACACAATTTGGTACATCGTCATAACTATAATAAGAGGGGATTCCGACAGCTAGTATGCTTTTTGAGTATTATGAGATATATAAAATGAACTTGTATCAGGAATATGGTTTATACCAAGATCCGTTCCCTGAGGTTCTGGGATTACCGAGGAAAGACAAGGAACACTTATCTTAGAAATAGTATATCGATCAAAAGGCAATTAGATAGTTCCTGTGCTTGCTAACCCTCGTCAGATTCATTTAGCGGTAATACCGCGTCAGGGAAAGAGACATACCAAGGTCTAGTAGCTTTAGCAAAGCAGAATTGTATCCATATTAGCACCTAAAACTATATTAGCAAAAAGTATAAAGGATTAGCTAGATAGGGGTCCCATAGATGTAGAGATCTATACAATGGTGATACCGCGGTCCAGGAATAGTCACACTAAGGGCTAAGTAGCACTAGGAGATTCGTATGCTGTAGTAATGCCGCATCCAGAAAGGTGTCATACCGAGGTCTACCGGTACTATAGATCCATATATGTCTGAACTATCATGCACTTGCAACGAGATTTGCACTGGAACTGTTCCGATGAACTTGTTTCAATCATTATCTTGTTATTCTGTCTCAATTTACATCTATCTCTGCGAATCCAGGGTATCCGTCCAATGCATGCTATCCAGTGGAAATGCTCTGTGCTCCTGGACGCCTTATCCCAATCTCAAAGCTTCAATATAAAAGGCAAAAGCACAAAGAAAGCCTAAAAGAGCGTCGCATATGTACCCCCGTCTATATTTTCATATCATCATCAAGGCAAACCCCCTCCATCAACACCTCCCTCAACGCATCACGATCAACGCCGACCGGCCTGACCTGACTCGGCGCTTTCTCCTTTCTCACGAATCCAGGGATCGGGCCACTTTGATTGACTCCAGGTGGGCCGTCCCATAAAGGCTTGCAGCGGATCGACAGGAGTAGGCGTGCTCACCAACCTCTTCTGGTGCTGTGCTCGTGCTCCACGAAGATCGCCGGATGATTTCATCGGGCTGACTCCCCATGGACCGAACACCCATCCGCCAACTTTCTTGCCGAGACCAGCGCCCTCATTCGAGTTCGACGAGTTGATAGAGCGAGCGTCGGGACTGTGCATAGTGCCGATGCTGGAGCGTAAGTACATGGTGCTATCGTGACCTTGACGAGAGAGTGTAGGTCGTGCTATGATCATTGATGAACTCGTCAGGGTGTCAACAGACATCATTGAAGTCGGCGTACCCAATCTAGTTGGCCGATGAAGCATCGCTCCATTGCCCGTGATCGTCAACTGAGACGGTCTGGATTTGATCGTATGGATATCCAGTCCACCAATGGAGAGGATAGATTCGTGCGATGTTGAACGGCGGAGTTGAGGCTGCCATTGCTCGCTCACAATAAACTCTGAGTCGTGAGATGTGTCGGACGGACTCATGTCGTCTTCCAGCGAGGGCATACTACGCGTTTGTAAATCTTGGATTTCTTCTACGTCGTTATCTTCCTCTTCTTGGATGACGTTGTTCGGTTGGAAGTTCATCGGTGCTGCGAAGCTGCGAGTCGATACTTCCGAGCCACGTTTCCGGTGGTATCTCCGGATGAGTCTCAAATGGATCCAGCATTTCGGCACTCAACGATTGCGGCAACGCGACCTTCCAGTCCCACTCGCCCTCGAACTGTGATGCTTTTGCACTATCTGAAGGATACTCGGAGGCGCTGGATTGACGTTGGTCGACTTTTGGAGCCAGTGCTCTGTTTCGTGCAGGGTCGCTTTTCCGAGTGCAGACTGGTGTTCCATAATTACACGCTTCGATGATCGGAAACCATCGAAAACAAGCTCCGCAAACAGGCTTTACCTCATCGCATTTTAGTTTACGCTCCTTGCAGCTACAGAAGAGGGGAGTTAGTAATTGCTCAATTCAGAATGTTTCAGAATGATTTGCTCCGTAGACGGGTTTCCAGAGTCACTACTCCCAAAACAGTCTCGAGCAAGAAATACTTTACGGTCCATTTACACCCACATCGTGCAGCCATTTCTTGATTTTTGTGCGATCTTCTTGTCGGGGGTTCGGAATCTGGGGGAACTATGAGACCAAACATGTCTTTGTTGAATGGATAGTTCAAGCTGTGGATAACTTAAATAAGCTTTGAGCTTGGGGTAAGCTGAGCTACGTACGGAGGCACTGTACTTGATATCGAGGCTTGTCGCATGGTTCAGCCACCGTGTTCCTAGCCACTGGCGTGCACCAATCTTGGCAGGGGGGGTGGGGAGCCTCGATTTTGTATCTAGGTGCAGCCCTAGCAGACTCAAAGTGTCAGCAATTTTCTATGCCGAAGTATCAACGCACATCACGACAATGTTGATTAACAAACGCCGAGGCAAATCCATTGATATTGGCTGTAGGGCTACAAGGAAAGACGGTCGAACGCACAGAGAAAGCCGAGCCCGAAATAACTTGATAGTCTTATTAGCCGCTTTCTTAACGTACTTGATATGCGAGTGGTGTTTATAAGCGAGTGGTTTTTGGATTTTGCCCGCAAAATCATTGAAAAAGCCCTTAGAGCTTTCCCCTGACCTCAAAGACTTGGGGCCCAGTGACGAGGCCAAAGGAGAGTATACGTAGGATGAAAGATGCGGCGATTGCTGCGAAAGGATGGCACACAAAGTACTAGTGCAATTATGATTTCGGCTATTATAAGTAACACGCTAAAATAATTTGTGATTGATTTATAATGAATCTAATTGTGTTGACGTTTTGGTTAATAATTTGGTGTTCTCGGAGACTTATTCCTTAGTACTCTACAGGGTCTCTCGGTCTTTCAGCCTATCAGAGCCTGAAGACCCTTCCGATACGCTGTAAATTTTAGCGACGCTACCCTGTGGCATAGGGGCATAGGGCACTCTCCCTTGTACATACAAGGTCTAAGCCCCTGTAGCTGCAGGGAGTGCATAAGCGAGATCCAAATAAGAAGGAGAGTGAGACCGGAATCTGCGTGTTGATGTATGAATGCGGCGCCTGAAGCTGCAGCCATACGCTGCCACGACGACAAGCTGCAATACAGCTCAATACATGTGCAAGTAACGGATGTTTTCTTCAAAGCCGGGAACTGTTCACACCATAACAATATCCTGTGTTACCTTACACCCAACTTGGCTTTTTCAACGAAGCTTGTGTGCCCTATCCATGGCACGAATGTCTCTCTCCATCATGGGAGACTACTCTGTCCTGCCATCTCCCGGCTTGTTCACCTTTCCTCCCCAAAGCCAACCAGCTGCTCTACTTCCGGCATCTCCAGGAACAAATGGCTTCAGGCCAGCTTTCGAGATACCGGCATCCCTCTTCTCAGCTGCCCTCGATGTCAAGGTTCCTCTAACGACTACGTGCATTTACATCGGTGCTGTGGTTGCTCTGAACTCCTTCAATCACTCAAACAACGGCAAACCATGGAGTCTCAGCAGAGGTAGAGCGTTCTCTTGGTTCGTGATCGCACACAACCTGTTTATGGCTATCTACTCGGCCTGGACCTTTTGTGGCATGTGCGCCACACTTCACCGTGCTTTACATGCGCAGTCAGTTTCGAGTGTTCTAGACAGTCTTTGCAAGATTCATGGCACTTCCGGCTTGGGGTCTGCATTATCATACAACTCGACAGCTGCAAGTTGGTTCATTGAGTCGTCCCCAGCGTCGCCCGGTGTAGGCTCAACAACGTGGGATTCTACGAGCCATGGACGACTATGGGATGCGGGTCTGGGCTTCTACGGTTGGCTCTTCTATCTGAGCAAGATATTAGAGTTTGTGGACACAGCAGTCATCCTGGCCAAAGGAAAGCAAGCCTCGTTTCTGCAGTATTATCACCACGCTGGAGCATTACTCTGTATGTGGGCTGGAGTGCGATACATGTCGCCTCCATTCTGGTCGAGCGTCACATTCAACTCAGGCGTGCACACACTGATGTACACGTACTATGGATTGATCGCAATGAGAGTTTCCCTCCCTCGATTTCTCAAGCGCGCCCTGACTTCAATTCAAATCGTGCAGATTGTCTCGGGAAATCTCATCTTCATCTCACAACTCTTTACTTCCTACAAAATTCCGGTAACGGAACTACAATCGAATTCCGATGGACATGAAATTTCCAAGGTGGTTTACCACACCACACCATGCATCGTTACAAGTGGGCAGGCCTTTGCAATATGGCTTTCTATCTTGTATCTTACACCTCTTATGGTCCTGTTTTTGCAGTTTTTTGCTCAAAGTTATCTTCCTCGAAAGGTCACAAGGAGCAGCAAGTTGGAGAAAAGCGACAGAGGTTCATTGAATTAGGAGGAAAATGGACCACTGTGAGAACGTTTCGTTTGAAGTTCTCTAGTACATCATCAGATTAGAGAGACGTTCTACATCAGGTTGCTGCGATGTTGTCTCCACATAGAGCTCTGCTACTTCAAGCTATAGGTTATGAATATTTTCTTAGTATTGCTACAATCGGTGGGAAATGATATAATTCTTGGTGTTGTCTAGACCCATCTGTCTGAGCTGAGTAACCATCATGATGTGCTGACCAGTTCTTCTCCCCAGGGTTCGTCAATCACCTGGGGGAAATGCCAGGATCTATCCCCGGAGGTCTTAGGGTTTCGATAAGGACCCCTCGCTCAGCACATGTTTCTAAGCTACGGCGCTCCTAGCTCATGCATATTCAACCTTGATATGTCTCAACATGTGTAAGCCCCAAGACTCGCCTGTGGAGATACAACGTATCAAGGCAGTTAAATGTGGCGATATTAGGGTGTGAAAGGGTGTCTTTGTTTACCTTCTGGCCTGTGCTAGCCAGGAACCCCCCATGTCTCGCTACATTGAATAGCCCAGATACGTTGTAGAGCCGAAACAGGGAGACGATCTGCATGCACGGTTGCAGGACATCCTTGGGGAAGCATGATATTGTTCTGTCAGCTTATACGACCGGTTAATCTACCTAGTATGGTGTCTGCTCCATCCAATCACAGAACTTTAGACCCACTATCCGAGCTCCATGTCAACAACACGGTTCGGTAGAACATGAACGGACTCGATCCTTCTGTTCATGGAATACTCCTTGATCAGGAGAGATACTAATGCCCCCAGTGCTGACACCGCAGTCAGAACCTCGAACAGATTTCGGAAACTCTGAGAGTAAGCCAGAATATATAGCTGGCGCTCTGGAGAATCCAAGGGCATCTCTTTCATGACTGAGACAAATGCTTCAGCATTGCTCGCTACTGTCGTAGGGAGAGACAACGCTCGGAGATGATGAGCTAGCGTATTCTGAAATACCGTGGCACCAATAGCAACGCCCACGCTCTGACCAAGCGATCTCATAAACGTGTAAACAGATGCTGCATAACCAACATCTTCTTTGTGAGCTGAGGCTTGAATGCATACGATAAGACTCATCATCGTAGGTCCGTGAC
Source organism: Gamarada debralockiae (assembly GCA_002803225.1). Lineage (NCBI taxonomy): Eukaryota > Fungi > Ascomycota > Leotiomycetes > Helotiales > Hyphodiscaceae > Gamarada > Gamarada debralockiae. Next base: position 7,474 of record NXFV01001926.1, read on the forward strand.
TGATGCCCACCAAAACGAAGATGGGGATCCAGCCAGATGATGGGATCGCAGCATCCAGAAGAATAAGTAAGCCAGAACCCAAAATGATCAATATCCAACCCTGAACCAAGACCCATCGGTAACGACCGAGCTTTGTGATTAAAGTCCCGGACCCAACTCCACTGACTGCAAGACCGATCGTTATAGCAATGAGATTGAGGCCTGCGATAGTGGTACTCAAATTTTTGCATGCCTCGAAAAATAACGGGAGATAATACAGGAGGCAGAACATCTGTAAATATGATATCAGCTTCAAAATATCCAGCATATGCATAAAATACGCCAACTGACCAACAAACCCTGCAAAAACACACAAAAATACGCCGCATTCGCAGTCCTCTTCCCAAAAAGCCTCAATCGAAAAAAAGGCTCAGCAGCACTATAAGCCTCCCAAAAGAGACATAAAATCAACCCTAAAACACCTACGATAATCGGGAAGATCGTCCTGAAGCTTGACCATGGATACGGGGAACCGCCCCATGTAATTCCGATCAGGAAGCTGCATGCAGAAGAGATGAAGAGGATTGCGCCAACCCAGTCTATTGAGCGGGCTTTGGAGAGGAGAGTCGTGGGGGGGCGGTCGATGTTCAGGTTTAGGACGAGAGCGGTCATGAGGAATGCGAAGAGGCAGAAGGGGAAGTTTATATAGAAACACCAGCGCCACGTTAGGTGTTGGGAGAAGAGGCCACCGATGAGGGGACCTGGGGGGATTAGAATATTGGAGTCTTGAGATGGAGAGGAAAGCAGAGCGGAAATTTTGAAAGGTGGGTACCTGTTATAACAGCAAATGACCAAGCTAATGAGGTTATGGCTTGATACTGTGGACGCTGACGAAGAGGAATGATATCCGTGATGATAACAGAAACCAGAGCAAAACATGCACCCCCGCCCACACCTTGGATGCAACGTCCCGTGATAAAGACTACGAAGTTACTGGTAGTACAGCAGAGGATGGTACCAATGGTAAAGGTGGAAATGTTGGAAAGCAACACTGGTCTTCGACCAAAAATATCTGAGAGATTGATGATGAAAGGTTGGACAACGGCTGAGACGAGGAGGTAAGATGTGCCAACCCAGAATGTCTCTGTAGTCGTGGCATTGAGTGATACAGCGATGCTCTTTTACGGTCAGTCTAGCTCTTGATATTTTTGCTTTGAGAAGTATATATCTTACTGGGAGTGCTGGAACGAGAATGGTAGCATCGAGCGCCTAGGAGATGGTCAGAGTGAATTCCCTTTCAAGATGTCTGACTCGACGTACAACAATCAGAACAACGGCTACTAGATCTATTATGATCAACCACTCATTTCGTCCAGCTTTCCACTGCAGGAACTCCTCATCATCTGACCCATTAACTACGACCGGTTCCTCAGTCGCAACATCAACTTTCGTGATTGAATTATCGCGATTTGCTGGTGAATCATCGTTTATACCACTATCTCCGATCATATTCGTTTTGAAAGCGCGAGCGCTTAACTATCGGTAAGAACTCTCAAAACGCGGCCAAAGCACCACTATCAGAGCGAATAAACACGAAGAAAAGAGATAAAGGATTCCTGCAACAATTTTTGTCGGCGAGATTGTTAATTTTTTTTTATCAGGCACTGCGCCGTTGTCCCTCGCTCGCAGGAGATTAATTTATTTTTATTTTTATCGAGCACTGCGCCTTTGTCTAGCACTCGCAGGACAGGGTTTCGACATGGGCTTTGATAGGCGCCATCCCAAGTGCTGATGTGAAGGTACGATTTGCAGGATTTCATTCGCGCAAGGGCTGTATAAGGTTACAACGTATGTAGTCCCGCCACAAGTTTTCCTTATGTGTCTTTCAGCCGTACGCACGAAGTCACCGCTGGCTGATGTGTGGAGGTTCACTATTTAGTGGATAATGGCCTTGGTCTTTGGAGCTTTTTCTGCCATACTTCGGCGCATGTTTAGACTTCCCGTTTGAGCTGGAGGTTCAAAGTTTGTTCGACTGTCACTCTTTCCATCCCTACAATTTTAAAATTTATACGTTTCAGCCGATTGAGAGGAGTATTTGCCAATCAGTATCATATGTTGGTCCACAATGGCGGATGCTGTGCTGGACGACGGCCAACGCTTTACGATAGAGGAGCTGAGGTCGGCAGGAACCTCGAAAAAAGCTTGGGTCGCAATACGGGGTAATGTAAGAAGCACCTTTGTATAACAGACTTTGATGCTAAAATAATGTCAGGTCTACGATGTGACAGACTTTGCAGATCGGCACCCTGGTGGGAAAGACTTTCTGTTGGCAACAATAGGAAGAGATTCAACTGCTATGTTTGAGTCACTTCATGACCCCAAAGCAATCAAAGTATTGGCGTATGTCCACCCTGACTCCCAGAATGTTGTACGGCACGAGTCAGCAGTCCGCTGACGTATGTTCATGCAGGAAACGACAACTGGGAAAGCTTGTTGAGAGCGATGTACCACAATATCCAGCCCAGACGCCATTCCAAGAAGAAATAAGGAAGGTTTGAGAAACGAAATTTTCACCGGCGCAATAGTAACATGACTGACTCTTTGCAGAATGTTTCAGATTATTTCAAGCAGACCGGCCAAGACCCAAGATATGCTCCTTGGATGATGATTCCTTACGCCGTTGGCATTGGAGCATACTTCATCTCGTATTTCATCATGTTTTCGCCAACGATAAATCGAGAATATACGATAGTACCTTGGATTGCAGCGCTGGGTCATGGTTGGGGTTCGGGGATGTTAGGCTTATATATCCTGCACGACTCTTGTCATGCAAGCTTCACTCGAAGTCCCCTCGTGTGGGACATCATGAGAAGAATTTACGACTTGCTAGCAGGGATGAATACACATATATGGATCCACCAACACAGTAAGTTACAAACAATTATTTCCCGAGAAATTTGAGGCCCTGTTGGTTGATTACTTCTAGTTATCGGACATCATCCCTTTACCAACGTCGTACATTTTGATCCAGATGTCCTGGTCGCCAACCCTGATATTGTGAGGGTCCATGAATCTCAGGATTGGTGGTCTTATTATTCTTGGCAGGCTTACTACGTGTATCCACTCTATGCACAAGCGGCATTCTCGCGGCAATTCTCGGAATGGTATCAACTTCTCGTCGAGCGCCAATACAAGAATATACACATCAATCCGCTTCCTTTGAAAGAATATTTCTGGGCTGGGGCTTCTTTTGTAGGACTCCTCTCCTCATTTACTACGTGATGAAGATACAGGGATGCTGATATATCTTTTAGATAAGCTACTTCATGCTTCGTGTTGGCATACCATATTACATTTTCCATTTCAGTCTTCTGAGGATCTTCTTGATCTACCTTTGCGCCAACAGTTTCTGGTCTTTGTATCTTATGCTCATCTTTCAATCCACCCATGTCAATGACGAAGTTGCTTGGCCTCAGCCTGACAAGGACAACCAGATGCAAGATTGGGCAAAACGTACGTATCTTTTCTCTTTGTCTTACCAGTCTCCGAAGAAGTCCAGATTTTTGAGGTATGTTTTCTCTTACAAAAGATAAAACTTATGCCACCTAGGCTTCCCGGAGGCCCCTGCTTCTAACGGACCACATCAAAACACCTTACTAATCATCCCACAGTCCAGATTGAATCATCCATGGACTTCGCCCATGGAGACAGCTTCACAACATTCATGGTCGGTCATATAAACTATCAAGCAGTCCATCATCTCCTTCCTCATGTATGCCTCCTTCAACTCCCTAACTCCTTAATCGTTTCCCCCTATCATCATAACTAATCTTGCTCCATTTTCAAGGTTTCACAATTCTACTACCCAGCCCTAGCATCGATCATCCAACGAATCTGCGCAAAACATAACGTCAAATATAACCTCACAGGCAGTTTACTTCAGGCTATAGCTGGACATATTAGAAAACTAGCTAAGTTGGGAGAAAGACAGGTGAGTTCACCATTCATGTGCTGGATTTTGAATGAGATGGAAATTGATGTGTAAAAGGGAATACAGTGATTAAGGAGAAGCCTGACGCAGGAAGCAATGGATTATGTAGAAAAACTTGATGGAATGGTTGGAGCGATTCTTAGATTTAGTTCCCGTACTTCATTAGAAGATACAATATGGGGAGCATCAGACTGGGAGTGGTGTGGAGATATTAATTATTCAAATGAATAAGATTCACAAAAATCTTTCAGAATGAACATTCTTGCTTTGCCAGTAAGTCCACACACATTCAGTACAAGATTCATAACTTGGTGCTTACCTTTGATTAATCCTCTGAATATGACTACGAATACACATATCAACCAATGATTCTCGATGATGACGAGTCAGATGAGGCAGATGCTGAGGATGAGGCCGAAGACACTTCTGGTGATGCTGATGCTGGGCCTGGGCGTATTGAACAGGATGCGAGTTCGCATAACGCCCTCAAACTTCAGAACTCGCCTCCAGGCCGGCCAAGGCAATTGATGCACCCGGCTTGGAAAAATGCTTTGACCTTGAGGAGGGCTGTTATGTCTACGAGCCAGTTTCAAGGCTTGAATCTTGTGAGCAGCAAGACGTGTCTTCTGCTCCTGCACAAGACCAACCCCAGCCAATCCTCTGGACCATCACAAGATCAGATCAACCAGCAAGACATCAGCGATATCGCTCAGAGCACGTCGGTGGAGTCGGCGCCCAACACCTGCCCAAGCCTTCCGACAACGGCAATGATGGACGGACTGAGGACAGCATGTCTGAATTGGAGAATGAAGTGGGGCTGGCTTTGGCAGAGCAAGTGATGTCATAATTGGACAGCGCACCAAACTCCCTACGTCCTCCTCGCTCGGTTGAGGCACTACAGGACGAGAGCCAGAGTCAAAACCATAGCGAAACCACCGGTAGCAGACCAGAAGAGCTGCGGGATGCTTCTCGACCTGGTACCCCCGCTCAGGGCCTTGAGGAGGATGGGCAGCGGGAGATTCTGGTGGCGGCGGATATCACTGGAGAGGAGGGAGGTACAGGAGGAAGAGCTGGTGGGAGAAGTGGGAGGAGGAAACCTTGCATCACGTGACCTCGAACGATGTATATATGAGCTCAGCTCTCGAGCTCTTCTCTTCTCTTTCTTTCCTTTCTTCTCTAACTTAGTATTTTCGTTATCTCAACTAGTTAGCTAGAGAATTGAGGTTGTTCCCTTGAGACTTTGGTTAGCTCGTGACAACCGATGCAATTTGCTCTGGCTCAATTGGGACCGGCTTCGTTAGTGCTTTGACAAGTTCCTTGGAAATTGCATTTGTTGTTTACTATGAGCATAATTTGTGCTGCAGTTCGAAGTACATATCGATATCAGATATGTGCAGCAAGCTCAAAGCTATCCCCTAAAACATCGATGGAGGGGGTAGCAAGAAGTTCTAACCCCATTGAGATCGGCTTCGTACCTGTGGGCCACAGACTTTCGCCACTGAATTCAGAGCCAATAAGAACCCTAAATGCCCTAGAGACGCTAATACAAACGAGGGGTAGGGAACCTATTTTGAAAGCTACCCCTCTACGCTCCTACATCACAATATAAATCTTTCCTCGCCATCTTCATCATTCCACTCAACTTTCTTTCCTCTCCTCGGAGAATTCTGCGTCACGAAATCCAAGTCTTCATTGACATCCGCATTCATCTTTCTTCCATAATCAGCAGCTCAATATCTCAATTACTACACCAAGACATACACAAGCACAATCATGGCGACAATGAAAGCAGCAGTAATTCACACTCCAGGTGGCGTATGTATTTCCCATCAGATTTCCTTTTGCCTTCCCGTCATCTCAAGACTTTGCCCTCCAAGCTCGAAACTCCCGAACCCAAATCCTCCACCTCCAACTCCAAAAAATTAACATACCCACAGCCCGAAGTCCTCAAACTCGAACAACGGCCTATCCCCATCCCAAAAGATGGTTGGGTCCTGATCCGCGTCAAAGCCTCCGGTCTCAACCGCTCGGAGCTCTTCACACGCCAGGGCCACTCACCCGGAGTGCCGTTCCCGCGTATCCTAGGTATCGAAGCCGGAATTGTAGAATCATGCCCCGACAAGACCTTCGTCCCTGGAACTGTCGTAGCAGGTTAATTTGACCGCTATACGCCATGCTGGATGCCGCTTGGATGCCGCACTAAACAAATGCTGAATTCTAGCTTCTGCTAATACTATTCCTAGTCATACCCAGTAACTCCCTTCTATTCCACCATACTGAATCTTTGTTGTGCTTTTTATACTACATTATAAAAAAACCACTACTAAATAGAAAATTTTATGAGATTCAGGAATCATGCGTATTAGAAATCACATAAAAAAGCTCGCAGTAGATACGCACAGTATAAAGCTCGAAAAATAAAGATGAGTAAAAGAGCCAATTGCCCATGCACAATTCTAACCACATAGTAAGACGAAATAAAATCAAAATGCGTGAAATACACTATACACAATTTCCCTTGCTCTTTTAGCGACAATTTCACGATTTCGTAGCGTCCTGCCTCATTCCAAACGGATCTTCAAAATGATTCTATCAGGACCTACGACCTAACCGCAAACGACCCTATGTGATATTTGGACCAGAATATATGCGAGAGAGGGGCCGCGGTCTTGGATTTCTCGTTTCCTCCCCTAGACGTGGAATGTTGGTTAAATCCATGCTGGGGCATATAGAACCTGTTACTCCCAAACATTGGGTTTCTTCCGGCACTATAATCAAATCACGTATTTATAGCCATAAATATAGAGGATTCTAGGCGGAATCAAACTCAGACCATGCTGTCAATCTTTCAACCGAGCTTGCAGGACTCAATAATAGTCACAGAGGACATTTTATCGAAACTTGAGGATCCAGAAATATCCATAGAAAGCTTATATCAATTTCCCAAGGACTCACTAATAATTACAATGCACTCTATATGGGAGGATTTACTGCTCTTTCTACCTAGTCCAGTAGCCGCTATGGAGGAATCAATATTATTTGAACCGAATCTTGAGTACGTTGAAACCTTACGACCTTTTATAGCTTCTCTGAATCGAAAAGGGCCAATCTCGAAAGCGTTAGCGAGCAAGATACCGAACGAACTTCTCTACACGGAGTAACCCCCACGCAGATATTACCAGTGACCATATTGGAAAAATCACTGCCAGTACAAAGCGCAGTACGTTGTGAGGAGTCTTAGAACGTAGCTATACTCGGTCTAGCGGTTATGGAACTCAATGAATGGCGGCGTCACAGAGCCAGGAGAGGTGATAGAAAGATTACTTTCATTGTTTTGATTGAGGAACAATATAGGAAATCAGTTGATCAACACACCTTGCTAAAGCAGTGACTTCAAGCTGAGCTCTTTGCGTCCTAGTAAGCTGAATGACAATCGGATCCATATCAGATGGCCCTTGCCAAGTAGTCTCTTCCCACTTGATCAGGTATTCGGTAGTGGCTCTCAGACTTCGACAGGAAGCTGAGCGAGAATAGAGCCGGGTCAAGACTACCAATTAAATACTTTAACGATAGTTGCCAAAAAAAATAGTACAATAACGGCAGATTGTTCTAGACGCAGCATATTTCAATATATTCAAAGAGCAAATCGCTTATCCTTGTACTAATTAGTAACTTACCTAAATATTCTCATATATTTTCGCATTAGGCGATGGCATTATTGCAATTACTATAATAGAACCTAAAATTAGATTTACGGAAAACATGCTTGAAGCAGTCTTCTAGGAGCCAATTTTGGATCCATAATGTTCAAATAGAAGGCGCCAATTCTAGATTGTTTTGAGTACTGTTCTTCTTTTGGAACTATATATGGTTGCGACTTACCGAGCTGTAATAGAAAATATAATAACTTGAGAAGTTCTTACAGATTGTAAGCTTAATACTAAAAATATAGGAGCAGCTTATGATTTGAAATGCAACCGAGAGAGTATATAGCTAATAAAATTGCTCTTCTAAAAATCTATACCGGTTTCTCAAATGCACGAAGTAAAGTGACACTTTGAAGCTATTTAAAGATCACTATATAATAGTCTAATCCCGCCCGTAAAAAATGCAAATAAATTTAATTACCTATTTATATTTAAGCAAGTGTAACGGCGGTCACATGCGTTTTGCTGATGACATAATGGCAGAAGCCTTAGGCGACCACATGGGTCATTTAATACGACACTACCGTAGTTTCGTGGTCTTCCTTCCTTCTTTCTTTCTCTTTAGTTTAGTCTTTCAATACATACAATTCTCGGATCTTTGGGCATTTCGACCATTGCCTTGATTGTGCCATCATAGCAAGTAGATAATTCAAGCCTATTCTATGCTCAATTGCCAGCCTTCCGCGTAGTCTCTCAATTTTTATGCTCTTATTACGGGCAGTTATTGTAATAGAACTAGGCCCTGAAGGAACAGGCTAGGCTATGCAGACCCTGGAAGGGTGCAGGAGCCTGGAAGGCTCGGAATTAGAGTCAGCAGCTAGTACAACTGCCATGTGGAGTATAAGTAAGGCTTGCCAACCCTACTTGAAGAAGGGCAAGCTTGAGTTTCTTTGGAAATCAGATAGTACGAAGTCTCAGGAATACCACTATTACTATCTCTTTTCCCCTGCGGCTACTTCTCTGATATACTGTGATCCCTCCTGTTGCCCTCCAGCTACCTGTAGCTGTTACAGTTATTAGGTCTATTGGCGAAGAGAGTAATACCGTTATTGAAAAGATTTCTAGATATTTAGAAATAGGTATTAATCGAAAGAAGGACAAGTGAATATCTATCCGTATTAATAAATTACAACAAATTTCAAGAATAAGAAAATGTATACAATATTTAAAAAAGGAAATTGGAAATAGTTTAGTAATCGTGTTTAAAAGGGGGAATTCAGGTTATAAATAGTGATAAAAATAAGATTTATAGCGAATAATAAAAATTTACTCTTTTTAAATGGGATTCCCAATTACCGTAAATAGTGAAGCGAATATGATCTATCTGTTTTCATAGAGGTCCTATTCGGGATCCTTGGGAGCTTCTTTAGGCTCCCAGGAATAATCGTCAAAACTTGACAAAAACGACATGATACGCACCCTGAGCCAACATCTAGCCTCATTAGTTAAGTGGGTATTGCTCGGGTTATTCAGGGGCTGCTCAGAGGCTGCGCAGGGACTGCTCAGGTTGCTCAGGTTGCTCAGGTGAGCTGGCTGAACCGAGGGTGAGTTGAGGGTGAGTCGAGGATGATTAGCGCCTGAGTAGAAGCGGCTAGCGGACCAACCGAATATGGAAGGAAAATTGAAGGATTAGAGTTGAACTACCAAAGAAATCACTTCGGCATGTGTTCATAAGCAGGGTATCTACCTTACATGTGTCACACAACATATCGATTTGCAGATCAAAGACACCGCTGGGGATTAGTTAACCTGCCGAGCATGCCCTGAGAAGCTGAGGTTTAAAGAGTGAAGAAGTTTTGGATATGATCAAGAATTTCAGAGGTAAGTTTACATTATTAGAAAGCTGAGCACAAATCTATACTAATTCTTCTAATTAGATATGATAAGCTATCCGTCGCGTCAGTCTTCAAACCAATCATGAAATGTTAAGCATGCAACTTCAAAACACTTTAAGCACAAAATGCTGTGGCACGAAGGACAGAGTTGTACACAATTTAATGCATCACAGGGAGAAGGCTCGAACGGGAAGCAGTTACGGTTATGCTTCTAAAGGGCGGTATCAAGATCTGCCTGGATCTGAAGTGTGGCGTTCCTGTTGTGAAGGATGACGGCTGTGATTATGAGATGTAAGTCATTTTCATAATCTGCACTTAATCATTCAAATCGGTAGAAGAACTCAAAATCAAAGTCCAGAGGCACTGCTACCTCCCCGATCAGGTATCCAATGCAAAATCAAATATTGCTGGGAGTTTCTCGCTTCCTTTGAGCCTATACGGGAAGTGGGAAAAACAGTGCATGCCCAAACCTACACGTATCACACTGATGACATGACTTTGCTTGGAAATGTGATGAGGACTTCCATGATTTGTCCTCTCGTTGAAGCCCAGGATTTATAATGAATTTTATTCCCCCACGCTCTGGCTAAGTGAGTGTTTGAAAGCTGGTGTTTCAAATTCAGAGCTGTCTTGCCCAGATCCAGGTTCATTGGTCCCTTGGATCCCTTCTTCACGCTACAAGAAAGATTCTGGACCTGCCCATTTGGCCTGGCACTTTTCCGCCTTATTCTGACGGCTGGCTCCTTGCTCATTGTTTCCAATATTCTAGGAACAACACAAGACTTCAGTTTTTTGTCACTCGTTAGATTACCTGCCTGAGACCAAGGATCTGGAAGTCATCTTTCTCGGCTGCAAACTAGAGTTTGTGCCTTCAAAGTCAATTTTCATATTCATCTTCCACGACCTGTTGATCACCAAGCATCTGGAGCCTATCCCTGACCCACTGCGACTCCATCTTTCAATCCTGCGGACACTCATTAAACAACAGCTTCGCCTCGACTCTTGAGTGCACTAGTCTGCACACCGTATTTCCATCTCTCCCCGACAGCCTCTCCCTAGCAAGACATTAACAGATTTGACTTCTTCTCGCGCCGCCCGTGTCATTTTTTAACTATTCACTGAGAAAAAAGAAATTTCGCTTCTCAGTAACCATCTTACTCCCAAATATTACTCCCAAACATATTGATAATCACGCAACAACAACTTGAATCTACATTCTCCACAATTGTATCTTCACTCCATTCTTCAAACTTTCACTAACTCGGACGAGTATTTACTTCGTCTAGAATATCGCCCTCACTATTACCAACTACGAAACTGGAACATTCTTGCTCCACTACCTCAGCTTTGACCCTTACATTCACCGCCAAGCTACAACCTGGGTGAAGTCGAGAACTCGTCTTTCAAACTACTTTGTTATCTCTTCTATTCTGGAATTTACTAGGTTAGCATTATATCGTTGTGCATACAAGATCCTGTTGCGCACTTGCTGATATTTCAAAGTCCCCGTTCAGCGAGACTTGATTCCTAGTAATAATACTTCACTATGGCAAAACTTTACGCAGACCTTCCTAAGCGGGTCATGGGTCTCAAATGCTCACAGCATCGCTCTTTCAAAATGACACAAGTCCTAGCTCATCACAAAAAGCGGTTCGAAAGGAGAGCTAAAAAAGAACGGTTGCTCAGGCTCATGGTTTCACTCGAGGAAGAGATCACGGAGGCAGAAAAGAAAATCATCAAATATTGGATGCTTTCTGGAACAGGAACGTTCGAAGAAGCCGTAAACGCGGTGGGCAATGGCTCTCAAGATTTTGAAGTCTCGTACCCAATTTCAGGAGCTTCCGAGGAGGATATGCCACTTCTATCTCCTTTTCACCGCGACATTGCTCAGAAAGCTGTTCTTCAACGCAACTCAGAGTGCAGCGTTTGTATGGAATCCTTCTCCAGAGACTATTTCCCTTCGCGGAACGTCACTGCCTCATGCAACCACGAGGTAACAGTCTGCACCATATGTACCAGACGAAGTGTCGAGGTCCAAATGGAGGATAAGCCGTACGATCAAGTTTCATGCCCAGAATGTCCAGAAAGGTTGACAGAGGATATCGTGGGGAAGCTCTCAGATCCAGAAATCTTCGACAGGTAAGACAATCAAACGGATATAATCGATAAGTTACTGACGCAGAGTTTAGATACGCCAAAAAGGGCTTCATAGAGGCTATCGAGAAAATGGAAGGTTACACCAAATGTCTTGCACATGACTGCGAGTCAGGGCAACTGCACGGAAGCGGCCACGATCAACCGATTCTGACCTGTGTGGCTTGCGGCTTCAAGACCTGCTACACCCACATGATGCCATGGCATACGGACAAAACATGTGCTCAGTATGATGAAGAACAAAGAGTTCGTTGGGAGCAGGAAGAGGCCAGCAAGAGAGTTGTAGCGGAGACAGCAAAACCCTGCCCAAATACTGGCTGCGGTTATTTCATCACTAAGAATGGTGGCTGCGACCACATGACCTGTAAGTCCTCTTTGGTTATGGAAGACCCTCTTCAAATGCAAGAAATATTGTTGGGAAATACCTAAGACTAATATAGTGGTGGCAATGGTGGTGGCAATTAGGGGTGGCGAAGCTTACGAATACAGTGACTCATACCCTAGTAGTATAGGCTAGAAGGTTCTAGTAGTGAAGGAAATAGGGTATATATAGGGGTCGTAGAACCTGTAGAGTAGAAAGTCAGTCAAGTTAATATATGCATTTGAACCGGAACCTGAGAAAACCCAACAGGTTATGAGCCCGGAGACGCTACGCTACGCATACGATTTTAAGAACTTGACTCGGTCTTGAGGAAGACAAAGTATTGAGGAAAACAGGTCTTGAGGAAGACAGGTCTCGAGGGAGACACTTTAAGGAAAACAGGTCTTGAGGAAGACAGGTCTCGAGGGAGACACTTTAAGGAAAACAGGTCTTGAGAAAGACAGGTCTCGGGGGAGACACTTTAAGGAAAACAGGTCTCGGGGGAGACACTTTAAGGAAGTCAGGTCTTGAGGAAGACGGGTCTCGAGGGAGACGGGTCATTAGACGGGTCTTGTGGAAGACAATATGGATTCTGGAGAGTTAAGGAGGGCTTGTCCGTTGCTTACGGGGCCTGCAAACTATCCTGTTTGGAAGTCTAAGATGGAAATGGTCTTGATTAGGGAAAAGTTATGGGGTATAGTCTGTGGAAGACGGATTAAACCTGAGTCTGGGACAAAGGCACAGACTGAGTTCGATGAAGATGCTGAACGGGCCACCGCAACGATATTCTTATACCTCTCAGAGACGGCGGAACGATACGTACGAGACTTGAGGGACCCAGTGGCAGTTTGGGCGAAGCTTAAGGAAGTGTTTAGTAAAGTTGGGTTTGCGGCACGATATAACCTATGGAAGAGGCTATTTAACTTCGAGGAAGGGAATAGCTTGTCAGTTGTCGAGCATTTGGATCGGGTACAAAATATTGGGATTCAGTTAAGAGAGTCAGGAGTTGAGGTCAGTAATGAGCTCTTGGTTACAGCTGCCCTACAAGGGCTTGGGGAGGGGTTTGATACTCTAGTATTAGTGATAACCTATGGAGAATTACCTACCTTCGAGTCTTTGACAGCCTTACTTCAGGAGGAGGCTATAAGGAAGGGAATAGGGTCTGTTGGAGGGCCTATTAAGGCACAGGCTTTTAAGGCAGGGGAGCAAGGACGGGGTTGCTGGCACTGTGGGAAGCCAGGACATAAGAGGGACCGATGCTTCGAGCTATACCCTGAGTTAAAAAAGACAAGTGCGAGTACAGGGCCTTTGCCAGTACCAGGGAAGCAGGAGAAAGAGACTTCTAT
>NXFV01001927.1:0-45913 GCA_002803225.1 Gamarada debralockiae
TAAGGGAGACAGTCTGGTAGAAGGAGTATTAGTCTTAGGTAAGGGGAGTGTTGGGAAATACCTAAGACTAATATAGTGGTGGCAATAGTGGTGGCAATTAGGGGTGGCGAAGCTTACGAATACAGTGACTCATACCCTAGTAGTATAGGCTAGAAGGTTCTAGTAGTGAAGGAAATAGGGTATATATAGGGGTCGTAGAACCTGTAGAGTAGAAAGTCAGTCAAGTTAATATATGCATTTGAACCGGAACCTGAGAAAACCCAACAAATATGCTGATCTCCCGAAAATAGGTCGAAAATGCAACCATGAATTCTGCTGGCTCTGCATGGCATCATACTCTCAAATTCGACGAGTGGGTAATTCAGCTCATGAGGAGACTTGCCATTACCATTCCGCCAAACTTCCAGAATACAATCACCATGATCTACTGATGGGAATGGAAGAAAGAGCATAAGCCGTTAGAGCCCACGAGGCCAGAGTTGAGGTCCGGCTTTCAAGCAGAGCTTCAGGTCCAGGCGATAGCGCTCGGCGGCCATTGACTCCTGTCCGCGATATACAAACATGGCACCTGGCCAGGCCTTCTCCCCTATCTTGATTTTCATACATACGCTCCTACAGCCTTAGTCACTCAAAAATTTTCTCTTTACATTAGCACAGTACTGAGGAATAATTATGTAGTCGAGTAGATCACAAAGAAACGAAAGGACGGTTGGATGTGAGGAGAAACTGGAGGAGGCAACCCGGGGCTCATTTGACAGAGATTCTCGTTCTTTGTTATGGACAAGGAACTGAACAGAAAGCAAACTCCCAAACATCAATAAAGCGTGGATTTTTAAAACTCATCACCTTATTCGTGAGATTCCGAATATCACGCCTCTGAAGACTTTGTGAAAGCTTAGCTTCACCCCTTTTCAAGATGAGAAGCTGCTTGAGCGAGCTATTGTGATCTTGAATCTTTCGTTATGCTCTTCATTCTTGTCGTGAACCCTTAAAAATCAAGACGGCTTACCAGCAGTCAACGAACATCTTCGTGACATCGTTGGTAAAATTGAATTGTTGGGAGTCCCAAGGCAGTTGACATTGCAGAAACATTGAAAATTCGCTTAGACATTCATGTCCACAAAGCCCATTCACGAGAAGACAGACTGATAATTTGCATAAAAGAATTGGCATCTTGCAGTATCCCAAATTTCTCTTCATAGAATTTGTGGAAGTCGGACTACTAACAAAAGATCCAAACATCACAAAGTCGACACTTAGATAGGAGTAGAGTATTTTGCTAACTTATCACAGCGGCTACGACTTCAGCACAACTTTATGAACTCACCTGCTTGGCTTCAACCTCCTGAACTTCGCCTGCAAAGTGTTGACTTCACTTTGCAGACGTCTTTTTCACTTCAACTTATCAGCTGGCCTTGAACTCGCGAACTTCCAACTACATATATGTTCATCTGACTTCACACACAATATTTCCAAACGTAAAATGGAAGGTCGGGCACTGATCAACGTCATCATTGTTAGAGGAGGGCCTGTGGCCTTGCAGTTGCCATCCAACTTCTTAATCGAATCAATACGGGCAAGAAAGTGAACTCGATCGCCTTGATGGAGAGAAGGATCTCGTTGATCCCTGACTCGCATATTCTCGCATCTGCCGTGGCTCAATAGTTAACATGCGTTCGGATACCATGGGACTTTGTCCTATCAACCTGGTGCAGTTCATGCAGTGGATTCAAGAGAATGACTCGTTGGATCTGACAGAAATTCCTTTTCCAGAAAGAATCAGTATGGAGTGTACTGGCAGGCGCTACTGGAGAAGGCATTGGGAAATGCAAACAACTTGGGAATTGTATTCGAAATTTTGAAGGACGAAGTTATTAATCTTCGTTGCCTCGGAGGTGTTTCGGAGCTGAACCTGGGAGGTGGACGAACTCTCGTGGTAAGAGATGTTATCTCGCTCTGGGAAATTTCTGCGCTGCTATCCACACAGAGCGGGGTGGTGCTTCCGGATACTTCAAGGGCCCCTGCCTGCCGAAAAGCTGAAGGGAATTGACCAGCAAGCTCAATCTCCGTTCTTGGATGTCGCCTCGGAGCAATCGATGTCGCCAACTTTCTAATCGAGGACATCGAGGACCTATCGCCTTCATCTCTCGCAGTAGCCGACTTTCGAAAGTCCAAGGGGACAGTGCACATTTCGCAAGGCGCTTTGCACTTTACTCACTTGCCAAGGACATCAGCAGAACCTGCACTCTTCGGGGCCCTTTCCAAGGCCATGATCCATTTCCAAGAAGAGAACAAGGGACTGCCAGCAACCAACTTCTCTGAGATCACAAAACCTTGCCACTCACTTAAAACCCTCCGATATGATATTTCTCGAGCCGAGAGCGGGCCCATACCCTGGCAAATTGTCCTCAAGGCCACTGCTCCCCTTGTTGAGAGATACTGGAACTGCTTCAACACAAGACAAGGCCAACTTTCTCCACGCATAAAATAGCTCCTGGGTAACCTATCGCCATTCAATCGGACTAGAAAAGGCGGGGAAGAGTTTGGGATTTTAGGAAAGCGGCCAGCTTAGAGTTGCTCAAGCAAGGAAGGAAGACGAGATGGGATGGCTCTGACTTCATGAGCGAGACAGAAGGAGCTGAGATGAAGTATGCGCATTTATCATTCTCCTGCACAGGCGAAGGGAATTATGAAGCTGGCTTTTTGCTTCAGGTGATTCAAAGCTCTAGGCCAAGAGTACGATACGTCGAAAGTCGAGTCGCCACTCTTGCAACGCCTCCTCTCCTCGAACACGATCTCTGCACACCCGGCTGGAGATATATGTGCCCACTCCGAAACATTGAAAGCTGCGGAGGGAATACACTTGACCGGATCCTTGACGAAAGGCGTCGTTTCTACACCACAGCCATTGTCAAAATGCTGCACATACTTCAAGAATCACGGACAGTATGTATTCTCCCTAAGACAGTTTGTAAGTAGAACTAACTCGAAGGTCGCAGGTCTGACTGGCATGGCTCCACGCCGTCCTCTTCACGTCACATTTTTCGTCGGAAGCGACGTCTTCTCCCACCCCATGCTCAGCAAACTCGTCCCACAACTACTTGCGATGGGCCATATGTTATTCGTTTTCCAACCTATTGACAGGGTTAACTCGAAAGCAAAGCTACGTCCATTTGTTCTGCAAGAGCTTGCATTCTTTGAACGAACACTCCTCCGAGATCACATCATTCCCTTCCTTGGTTCCGAAGCCCCTGAAAGGCGAAATGCTTGACGATAGAACAAATGAAGCGCAAGTACGGAACGAGGTGGAGAAAGTTGCAAGCATCAACTCCTGGAATTCCTGCAGACACTGAAGTATAACTTATCGACATCGGGTTCTTTCTGCGGTGCTATCAGCGCTTGGCCCTCGCATTATTAATCACTTCTCGGGATCGCACTCGTTGCTCAATCTCCATCCTGGAAAATTTCCACAATGCAAAGGCGTCATTACAGCAATCAGGGCCATGATGAATTGGAAGAAGGAGTTCGGATACAACTTGCACCACATTGACGCAGATTTCGACCCTGGCGATGTCATCGACATTCGCACAAAGGAAATTGATTACGATAGACTGTGCTTTTGGGAATGGAAGGTGTCTACGAGGTTTGGGTGCAGATAATTTTAGATGCTGTTGAGAAGTTTGTGCGAGGTAGAGGTGGAGACTTGCATGAAAAGAAATTAAAGCAGAATGTGGAGGAAGTTGGATATTATACCTTCCAAGCCATAGGAGGGATTGGATAGGTGCAAGGAAATGGGCGTCACAATTGTGGATGGTGAGGAGATGAAGACGTTTTTGATGGGCTGTTTTGGTGGAAAGGGAGGTGGTTTCAAAGAAGATATTGAGCAGGCTGTGAAGGCTTTTTAAGCCAATTTTATTGGAAAGAAAGAGTTTAGAGCTTAAAGTAGGGTGGATATCGGTTTATTGAGGGCGGATTTACTTGAGCCTCGAGGAATTGAACGTACATAGAATGAGTAGAATACAATTTGCGATGATAGCATTGAGTTTTAAAGCTTCTCTAGGCGATATATACCAGTGTAATTGGAAGATAAGACCCTAAGTGCTTAGAGTGATAGAAAATAAACAACTTCCAGCCTTGGGGTGTCGCTCGAGAAAACTTGTCTTTTCTAAGGATTCAAGTGTGCCGAGCGAGTCCGAATTAGTGAGGATCTCTTTATAATTGAAAATGAGAAGAAAAAGGGCAGATGGCCAACAGGATGGTCGGATCCCAGAAGTCACTGGACTCAAACCGGCCAAATTTCCAGTTGAGATATATACCGAGAGAACAATAAACCCGGTCATTAAGAGTTATTTGAGGTAGACAAAAATCACCCTTGAGGCCATGTCAGTTTCTCCTTAGTTTGGAGTGCTCTCCCATTTTCGAAGTGTTTTGACATCGAAAAACGGATGGCGAAGTGTCACAAGGCTGAAAAAGGATCCGTGTACGAAAGCGAATCCTTGTGCCGCAACCAGCCTCGCGATCCTCAACCTCTGCAGCTACAGGAAAAACACCTTCCGCTAACAAATGACGCAAAACGATATGGAGATATCTCTCCATCTCCGAGTCTTTTTCGTCTATCATTCCTCCTTGATGATCTGAGGTATATTATTGTACAGATACCCATGGAATTCACGATCTTGATGCTTCAACCTAACTTCGACGGCTCGCGGACCTTGAGACCTACAATTCTGTGCGACCTCAAAAGAATACCGATGCAAATAGGTGACGCAAAGGGACACTGATTCCTTGAAGCAGGGAAATCTTTTTCGTCCTATTACTCCTCCTTAACGGCTTAAGCTGTATTAATGTATAGAAACCGACGATATTCCCAACAGCCACGTTCAACAACCCAACTTCGAAGCTAACGCAAATCTGCCCATCATGCCTGCGACCCCCTTAATCGCTCCTTCAGAGGTACTCCCCTCATACGAGTCCGCGACCGCAGGATCCTCCGCAATTCGACCGCAAGAGAAGTCCATCGCGCAAACAGATGCCCTCCTATTGTACGAATCTGCGAGAGCAGGATCGTCCTCAACTCGTCCGCAAGAGAAGCCTATCGCGCCAGACGAACAACCCGATATCCCGCCCTTCGATCCACCCGCATTCAGCACCTCACCCATAACGCTCTCCATTCTCCCAAACTCTTTCCTCATAGAAGCCACACCCAACAGCGGAAGTGCCTTTCCCGCAACTCACGCCCTCTACGAATTGACTCAGCCACTCGATGGCCGCTGTTCCAATACCACGATCGCGGAGATCCTACCTGCGGCGCATTTGCGCACCGATGGCAGATGCAAGACAATCTGGGAGAAGCAAATTCTATATAAGATCTACCAACATACCATTATTCCGCGGAGCCCAAGGGTTACGGCGATTAGTGCCCAGAGTCGGAAGTTGATACAAGGGACTGTTCTCAAGAGGAGTTTGGGCTTTGGCCGGAGCTGGGACGCGCGCAGCCACGGCGAGGACTGGCAGAGCGAAAACAAGCTTTTGTACACTGCGAAGCAGACCAAAGGCATAGTTGAGTGGAGGGATGCGAAGGGGAAGATTGCCGCAATAGAAAGTCCAGCTGCGAACCGAGAAACGGATGCGGAGAAGTTGGAGATACAGGTGCCATTGGACAAACAGATGTTGGATATGATGGTCGTCGTATGGGTTGCGAGGGTATGGCAGGATGCGAGGATCGAGGGGTTGAAAAAGGAAGAGGAAGATGCGAAGATGAGGAAGGAAGAGCAGATGGCACGCGATGCTGAGGAGGGGAAACCACATGGGAAATTACACGATATGAAAGAAGCTTTGGGCATTGGTTATGGAGTCAAGAAGGGTCCTCGAAGTGCGGGAATGTTTACTGGACCACCCACGATTAGGGACGATGGACGAATCAAGTGGTCGTAAGGAGCCTTACAAATCTGGGCAATTCCTTTGCCTTGTCGGACCGTTTGCTTGAACGTACTTCGTATGATACCAGTCTTTCAATCGCCTTCAACGATTACGAAGTTAATTTACGACTTAACAACGGGATCCAGGAGACACAGAATCCCCAATGGCTCGTTCTGATTGAGCGATTAGTCCAGGATATATTCGACGATACCTTTTTCATGCAATGAAAGGAGAGGAATAATTTGATAGGGGGAATTTCGAAGTGTTCATTAGAAATCATAATAATGATCGATCCGTAAAGCTGTACAATGCGAATGCAGTGTCTTTCCTCTGCTGGACGCTACTCGAATTCCTTCCCAAAGTCCTGCTTTATTCTCCGGGATTTCTCTACAGTTTTGGACGGATCTCCACATTCTATGATCAGCCATTGAAGTGAAATTCACCTCTACACTCGAAATTAAAAGCCAAAGACGTTCACAAATAATACCTTCGGAGGAGCAACATCGGCACTATGGCAAAGAGCAAACTCAAGAAACGGAGGCCGGCAGACGCTCCTCCCCGCGACGATATTCGGCCGTGCCCGGAACGGAACGAACGGGTACACACTACCGCTGCTCGAGCGTTTCCTGAATCTCCTCAAAATTGAGTGGAACCGCGAGAAAGTCGAATACGACAGTTGCACAGACCCGTTGCCTTGGAGGTTGAAGTAGAGGACGATGAAAAGCAGGCTATTACATAGCTACTCAGCAGAGGAGACCGCATTACCCTTAGTGCGATCAAGGACGCACCTCGACGCTACACCCAAAGACCTGATGCAGAGCCGAATCGAGAGTGCCAGATATGCCTAGAGACGAAGTGCGACTCCCGATTCCATAAAGGGCTGATAACTTTATGGTGCGACCATCCATCTGTCTGCATGGGCCTACATGAGAAATCATGTCAATTCCCAGCTTGCGGCTAGAGACGACTGGGAAAATCTTTCATGGCCTTGTTGTGATGAGCAGCTTCCTGCCTGGACTGTCGGGCAGTACGCTGCGGATGCAAATCTCACCGGGTATGCACTCTCAATGATGTCTTGATCCGTTTGAAAGATTTGGACTCGAGTCGTTCACAAGGTTTGAGCGACTAAAAAATTGATTCTTTCATAGGTTTGACTAGTACTTGCCCTCGTGCCTATTCGCAGACTTCCAGACTTCCATTGCTGTCTACGACCAGCCTGCTACTTCGGTCAAGTCCATGGACAGGAGCGACAGACGTCCTACGGTGACTTGCAAAAAGTGCGGCTTCAAAAGGAGCTTCACACACCAGGTAAGTTTCCTTGGAAAACTCCAGGCTGCCAAAGTCACCCGTTTTCAGAAATTGGCGTGAGACTATTACGTTTGGATATTTTAAACTACTAGTCCTAGTTACTCTGCTGACCATTCAAGCGCCCTTGGCACAGAGTACAAAACTCTGGAAAGAAAACATGTCTTGCTCGAGAGGGACGAAACGATTTGGGATTTTGTTATTTTGCAAGCCATATCCCCTTTCCCATGCCGAGGGAAATTGTTCGCAAATGGCTGATCATTAATACCAAATTCTACATTATTGATCGTTCACTTCGTTTAGTGAACGAGAACTGATTTCCATACGTTAGCGACTGGAACTATGATAGCAAATACAGTTTATACCTCTTTAGGATGTATTACCTGATGTAACCGTTCAATTTCTGTAACTGTTTCGGTGGTTGAGGTCACATCTCGTAATTATGACGATACGAGTCACTAGAATGCTCCGAAGTGGCCTGTTCCTGGAGTTGATTTATTCGAACTTATCCCACCGCTGTCTTCTCTTTTAAATGACCTGCTGCCTTGCTGGAAGAAACATGCGAACTTCTTCACCTATTTGAGGCTCCAAACTCACCCAATTGCGAATTCTGTGCAACTCGACGTCGTTCAACACCTCCACTGCCATCAATCAGCAGGATTGCTCGCCGCTCAGGATGCTTGCTGCTGCGGCTATCCTCCCTCATGGTGGTTTGCGCTCCGGGCGCATTCGTCTTCCGCTCCGGTAAGTATTTCCACTTCATGTTACAGTTTGCTCCTTTCACTGGATCGAGATAATAACAAATGAATAGCGCTACTCGTCTTCGGGCCCGCCGTGCCGCTGCTGCTGCCCCTGCCCCCGCCGACGACGACGACGACGACGATGATGATGGATTTGGTGGTGGTTTGGACGACGACGACGATGCTGTCAATCCCGAGACCAAGGCCCGAGAGGTAAAGGCGGCCTCTAGTCACCGTGCGAAAGCTTCCAAAAGGTCACTGCTTAGAAGAATTTTCAAAGCTTCTACCAAGCATGACAAGCGACAGCGGGATCGGACTTGTGAGGTTTGCCTCGACACGCTCCCTGCTGCTTCTTTCTACCGAAGCAGTATTACTGGAAAATGCAAGCACAAGTCGTCCATTTGTACAGGATGTTTGTAAGTGCTTTTGGGACTTACCCTCTTTGTTTAGTAGACAGCGAGGGGTGAGGCAATCCTCGATTCCTTTCCGACCATCAAACTCGGAGCCACGACTCTTCTCTTTTAAATGTCCTGAGTAAAGGCTGACATGTTACCGTCTACAGCCGCATGAGCGTTAACGTGCAATTGGCATCGAAGCCCTGGATTGCTATCACGTGCCCATTCTGTCCACAATTCCTTTCATCCAAGACCGTCATGCAGTGCATTGACAACCCTCGCCTTCGAAACAAGTAAGTACCTTCAATATCCTGCGGAAGCTCGATATCTTTTCATTCCACCAGAAATCACTAATGCTGTTCAAACAGATACAAAACGTTCCTATCATGTTCCAAAATGCAGCACATGGAAAATTTCCAATGGTGCCTAAATGCCGACTGTCATTCCGGGCAGATCCATAAATATGGCAAATACACACCTATGGTCTGCAATAGCTGCAAATTCGAGACTTGCACCAATCATGGTACGCCCTGGCATAAAGGACAAACCTGTGTATCTTTCGACTACAATCCATATAACCTGAAAGGAGAGGAACTGGCGAAATATAGAGAGGAGGCTGACAACCAGCACACTCTGAAGAAAACGACTAAATTGTGCCCAGGCTGTGGGGTTAGCATTGAGAAGAACGGTGGCTGTGTTTACATGCAGTGTTAGTACTCTACGGTGTTTCTTTGTGGGAGTGAACTGACTGTAGTAGGCACCCAATGCCGCCATGGCTTCAACTGGGATACACTCAAACCCATGGTGCATTCGGAGGTGTACGGTCAACCATAGTAGAGAAAAGCGGACCTATAGGAGAAAAAATCACGCTAGGAATTTAGCTCACCCACAGTAGAGAAAAACGCCACCAGAGCTCACCTATAGTAGAGAATTGCACTAGTGGGCGCTACGTACAAACTAAGCATATGCTAGGCGCGTGTTGTGATCATGAACGCGTCGAATATCAAATGTGTTTATCTTTTATGAATTTAACTTATAATCTTATATGATCTAGGTACTCTCTCCTTTGTTTAACTTCAATTTCGTTCGAAAACATTGCCTCACTGATTCCTATGGCCCTGGAGAGTGAACCCCTCTTTGCCTTCTAAGGATCGTCTGGAGTCTGAAACTTGTCCCCTCCAGAAATCTTTCTGTAGTCCGAATTTAGATCGAATATAAAGATAGCTTTTCTTGTCCATCTCAAAAGGATACTTCTGTCTGTGGCTCTTCGTAACCGTTGGTTGGAATTGCCTAATCGGGTATAGCCTGTATTTTCCCCTCTTTTGTAGAGCTCTTCCCCTTCTTGTATTTTCGACTCTTTAGATATCAAGCTAGCTCTAAAAATGTCACTATATTTCGCCACTACTCAGCTCAACTGACAGTAACCCTTGCCTTAATACCTTCCCTCTCTCAAAAAGACTCCTAGCAAACTGAGAGTCAATTAATTTGTGGCATCAAGTTTCAACATCAATGTACAATTATCCAATCACATTTTACCTGTACCTCAATCTCGCCCAGCATTAACCACTACTACGCATCGGCGAAATTACCCATCATAGCTACAAAATCGGAGAATAAATTGAAGACTACCACACACAAATCCACGGTGAGGGAGCTAGGAACCGTTTCTGTTCCTCATACAAAGAAAGGATCACAAGAAGCGACTCTTCAGCAGAATTATCGATAAGTTCTCGCAGCGGTTTAAGGCAACAGAAGTTCCAGAAAAGCAATGTGAAATTTGTTTCGAGACGCTCACGGAAAATTCTTTCTATCAAGGCCGCCTCAACCGACGTGCAAGCATCAATCAACCATATGTATCGGCTGCTTGTAAGTTCACTGTCTCTCTATTGTAAAGAGACTTCAGAACCGAGATTCTAGAAGGGCGACCTCGGCAGTGACAGCGCCCTTAGATGGATTGAGACCCGGTTGACATTCATACTCATCAGGCGTAAAAGTATTCGAGTGCAAATGGCGTCGAACCCTTGGAACAACATCATGTGTCCATCCTGTCCGCTGCGTCTTTGATCGAGAATTGTCAAACAACATACGGAGGCTAACTTTAAGTATGAGTACGTGGCCATCCTCTAACACATACATTTTACGCAGCTGGAAGGAGACTGACACTCGTCTGCTAGATACGAGATTTTTATTGGCTGCCTATGATCTTCGCAAGTTGAAGGAATTACAATGGTGTTTAAGCTTTGATTACCACTGTGGACAGCTTCATCGCACTTGTTATCTCGGGAGTAGGATGATTTGCAATTCTTGTGGATATAAGACCTGCGTCTGCCATCGGATACACTGGCACGAGGGAAGAACTTGCCAGGAAGTCGAAGTTAATCGGTTTAATCTCACCGGTGCAACCTTAGAACTATATCAGCAGGAAGCTTCTAAGAAATGGCTCAAGAAAAGATCAAAACCATGTCCTATTTGCGGGGTCTCTATAGAGAAGAATGGCGGATGTGATAATATTAGATGTGAGTAATTTACTGAATCTTGAAAATGAGCACGCGCTAGTCTGAGTTGGCACCCGATGTCGGTGTCATTTTAGATTGTCTAAGATATAGTCGTCGGTGAACAGGGAGTCAGTTTAGTCTCCAGCAAGTGATTTAACATTACAGCGAGAAGATCAGGTGCATGCTGAAGAAACTGCATGAACTATAAGCTACCCAATACATTGTGCGACCCTGGATTTTGACCCAAAAGTAGGCCCGAAATCTCCAACTCTTCTCAAAGCTCGATTATTGAAATATCAGCTCGGTATAGCTGAGATCAGTCGGTAAAAATGTAGCACTTTTCTAGATATCGACTTCCTCCCCTTCAACCCACTTCTTACACTGCCAATACAAATCATCATGTTTTCTGCCACTAGGTGTATCCGGCTCCCTCCTATGCCCCGGCATATCTCTCATAACTTTAACACCCATAGTCTCCTCCTGACAATAAGCTAAATACCTATACCCTATCGGAAAGCCCTTCAACTTCTCATCATCTAACTTTGGCACCTTTCTCGGATCAACGGGAATCAATTTATCCTTCTCATACCAATGTCTCACAAACCTCGCTCTCCATTCTCCCTTCATCTCCCCTTCAACTTCCTTCTGCCAGAAGAAACAAAATCTGCAATCAGATTCGGCATCAACTTCGCAGCCGTCGATTATGAAGCGCTGCGTGATTGTGGCTTTCATTTTTGTCACTGCACGTAAAGCGCCGGGGGAGATGTCCGTGGTGGTTCCGTGGCAGCGGTGCATGATGAAGGCGCCTTTATCCATACCGGCTTGGGAGCCAGTGATGAAGTCTAGATAATGAGTGCATCCTGTCCATGTGGTATAGATGTGTGCGCTTGGGTGGAAGATAGATTTCAGATTTTCCCATTCGCATGCATCTCTGGTTCATGTGTTAACCAAGTGTGTGACGGAAAATATGATGACTTACCGATAGCAAGGCCAACCTTCTGCCAACTCGCGGAGCTTGTAACGCTCCAAGAGAAGATTGTCCGGTCCATTGTTCCGAATAGCCGATTCAGGCCGAGAGCCAGCCGGCAGAGAATGTAGGTGTGGCATTTTGATATTTGCTTAATTACCCAAGGTAGTTGATTTGTCGCTTGAAGTGATGCTATGAATTCGAAGTAAAAGCAAATTAAATCTCGCTACAGATTCGAGTGAACGGTTGCCTAATGTACGACTTCAATCTTTCCCGAGCTCTAATTTAGATTATGTAACTTCAATGTGAAGTCCGTCTTTATAAGAGTCGGAGCTGTCATATTTAATGGTGGGCGTGAGATTCATGTCAACCCCGCACTCTACCCCGCCAAAACGGCAAGCTTACTCGGGAAATTCTATCCCGACAATTTAAAGCTTGAGTCCTTCATGAGCTCAGAGACAGATGAAAAGCATATTTATTGAATATAATTATAATCACTATTCTGGGAAGAATTTGAAACCTCTCTTAGTGTCGAGCTTTATAATTAGGGAGAGTTAAAGGCCGGGGGCTAGTCTCCCCCATTTCAGTGGGTAAAGTCTTATCCGAAGTCTCTGCTTTATTTACCCCGCCAAAACGGCATGAACCTCACTCGTACTTCTCATAATGAAGAGAAGGGAAGCAAATATAAGTGAAGCGTGGGAGAATAAAAGTCCGCGGATTAAGTAGGAATTCTCATCTCATGGTCACGTTCAGAATTCGTCCAATTCTTCAATTGCCTTCATTCACCTTACTCTACCCCTAATTTCAATTTAATCAACCAAAAATCATCAAAATCCTCAAAATGCCTGCCAAAAAGATCCTCCTCCTCAATGGACCCAATCTCAACCTCCTAGGAACACGCGAGCCACATATCTACGGCCACGAAACTCTCTCCGATATCGAGACGCGAGCCGTTTCCCAAGCCTCCTCTCTGGGAGCCGAATTGTCCTTCTTCCAAACCAACCACGAAGGCGCACTCGTCGATCGCATTCACCAAGCACGAATCGAAGGAGTGGAAGCTATTGTCATCAATCCAGCTGCTTTTACGCATTATAGCGTTGCCTTGAGAGATGCCTTGACAGGCGTCAGCATTCCGTTCGTCGAGGTGCATATTTCAAATGTGCATGCGAGAGAGGAGTGGAGACATAAGAGCTTTTTGAGTGATAAAGCTGCGGGTGTCATTTGTGGACTGGGCACTTTTGGGTATAAGGCTGCGATTGAGTGGTGTATTGAGCATCTAAAGGCGAAGGAGAAGGTGTGAGGGATGGGTAGTCGAGAAGGTCATGTGATGAGCACTATGAAGGCCAAAAAGCTCCATTGGGCTGAATGTTGCACGTTTGGTTGTACATGAGAATCAAACTTTTCCGTTCTAAACTTGTTGCCAATAATGAGAATGGCATCTATTAAAACTTTCTTCCGAGTGTTTACTCGTAATGAAATCCCTCCACAAGTATGACAGTCGGTTCCTGAGCCCTGAAGATTTAGCAAAGGGAACTTAAATGCAGGGAAAGGGATAGTTTAATACCCCATCGATATTAAATTCACAACCCGGATCAGAATGAAGGATCGGATAAGATAGAATAACGAAACAGAAGAAGCAATATATATGTAGGATCCAACAACGAAGAAAGGAAATCTGCGGTCCTATTAAAGCCGTGTCACTTGACATTGCCCAGCCAATCCCGTGCTTGAATATAAGTAGCAATTATTGCAACACACTAACACTTTGCAGCCTCAAAGTCTGGTGACGCTCATAGTATCAACTTTCAATCATCGCTCGACATAATTTCTCCAAGACTAGTATCACGGTCACTTTTTGAGTCATGATTCCTTATCAGCATCAACTGCTGTTGGGCCCAAACTCTATCCGACTTATTCACCTTGAGCCTTCTGCAGGGAATGCGCCTCTGCGATGTCAGCTTATGGAAGCCTGTTCGGACGATTCTCCACAAAATGAAGCAATTTCTTACACCTTGGGCCTTTTGATCGTTCCGAGCGCATCCACTGTGACAGGGAGATTCTAGCCATTACCAGAAACTGCAGGAATATTCTTCGCAATCTCTGTCCCCATCCCAGATTCGTATGCTCTGAGTCGACCAAATATGTATCAATCAAGACTTCATCCCCGAGCGAGACCATCAAGTGCAACTGATGAGAGACGTATATACCAAAGCACACCAGGTACTAATCTGGCTTAGGAAGGAAACGAAAAGAAGCAAACTCGTTTTCGAGTACTTGCCGCAGTTTGCATCCGAGGCTTCTCGGCAACCGGATCATTTCAAGCGCGTGTCTTGTTGCTAAGCTGGTAGAAATTGGAAGTACAGTAGAACTTAACTCTTTGCTGTGATGATACTTTCTAACACGTAACGATAGTTGGGGTCAGGTATGACCTGGTTCCAATCGTTAAAGATAGATTGAACCGGCCATGGTTCTTTGGGAAGTACAGTAAGTGTCACTAAGTTTGAGCCACTTCACAAAAACCCCACCAAAAACGACGATTTTGCCCACTTTTCAAGAGCTTATAACTTTAGCCTTAAGCTTCTATAATTAAAGATCTCTTAAACATAGCTTAATTAGATCTTATTCAATTATATTTTTTTTTTTAAAAAATAGTGTTATAATTAACGTTCTGTATATTAAACAATTAATTTTATTATGACCTTGATTTTCGATAAGGAATTGTCGCGTATTTTAGTGTAAAATAACCATTTTCGCTCAAGCTCCTAACTTATGCTCTAACTGTACGACTATAACAAAGGATATGCTAAATATGAATACGTAGTATTTCGCAAATTGATCGAATTAAAAGCTTCTATTCTATAGATTTTATAGTAAATGTTGCTAGTATTGCTAAAAATTTAAGTGTTCTCGCTAAGTTTTGGTGTAAAAAGGGCAAGTGGCTCAAACTTTGTCGCACTCACTGTACCCCATTTTCGATTTTGAGTCGTTCGACGGCAATTGGGCTTCTTTGAAAGCAGTATTAGACCGGAGTCGCGTGTAATCTTCAATAGCTTTTCCTTTGCTCAAATGAAGTATGTTGCTTATACTCCATCTGATGTCGTTTCTCATGATTGTGCCAGTGGGATTCGATTCAAAAGCCTCCTTGGTGAAACACTCCCACATTACACCCTTTGACGTAGGGTGAGGGTTCCGACGAGATAATAATCGCTCCTAATTTGAGTTGAAATACTTTGATTATCTTATTAAGAAATGGCAGTTGTTACCTGAACAACCCAAGCACGGGAATCCAATTAGATGCGCAGACACACTCTTATACTATCGGTCACACTTATTGGACCTGAATAATGGGTAGTTTTATTGAACCGGTTTTGATTTGGGACCGCAAAAATTCCTTTAGACAAGACTCCAGAGATGGCACAAGGAAGATTAAGAAGTGGGTTCCTTGGGGTCAAAAATCCTAAATCCGCAGTATCTGCAGAACTCGCACAGATAGTGCAGGCCGAGTTTTGATAGATTTAACCCATCTTGACAGACTGTGTCTCCCAATCGGCTTTAGAGTCTTGGGTGATACAAAGACCACCCACCTAGAGGTCCTGGTAGCCTAATCCCTTTGTAACTGTAATTGCGTCGGAGACCGTTTTTGGCAACCCATCAACATCAACGCGATTCATAAGACATTTTAAGTTGTCAGTTGTCGGAAACATGGGACTACGGCCACCCCAGTAGTAGCTCAACGTGGTACTATCAAGGTTAGAGCTCGTAACAATTCTTGGAGCATCATTTGGCTGTGCAGTACCCACGTTGATTAGACGGGCAGGCAAATTCTGCTCCCCCTTTTCTCTGTGACAGAGTACATGGTTCGAAGTGCACTCCTGGATCCATTGCCGGGACATCTCATACACCGCATTGGAGCTAGGATGTAAGCTAAGCCGCGCCTCATGTGGGTTTCGTAACGATAGGGGATCCGGCCCTGCCGTATTGGAGGATCAGCTTCCAAGGTGTCGTATGAAACCGAATAATTTAACTACTATGCCGTATAATACACTAGCAATATCCTGGGACTTGAGGTTTCACTTGCGTGAATTAGTTCGAACCACGCCAACGAACTTTGATGCTATCCGTAGGGTGTTGAACTTGAGGAAATCAGCGCAATGTTTCTTGAAAAGTAACTGTATTATCATTATTGGAAAAGGGAAGAATAAAAGGTGCAAACGGGGCGGCGAAAAACGCCGCACGCGTGAGGTGAGCCATTTCCGAG
Organism: Gamarada debralockiae; assembly: GCA_002803225.1. NCBI lineage: Eukaryota > Fungi > Ascomycota > Leotiomycetes > Helotiales > Hyphodiscaceae > Gamarada > Gamarada debralockiae. The sequence continues at coordinate 16,080 of NXFV01001927.1, forward strand.
CCCAAACCCTCTCTTTTATCACAATCTGACCCGTTCTATCTCAAAGCAGCATACAACCCAACCCAAGCCCTTACCATTGGCAACACGGCTCTGACGTAGTTCATGCTGTTCCACTGTGCCAATATCTGCTCCGACTCCTTTCCAAACCCCAAGCGGTCGGTCTCCTCTCTCGCAACTTTGGCTCTTCTCATGAGCTCCTTATTTGCTGGCATCATCACCGCCACAGTCCACGGCAAAATAGCAAACGTCGCCAAGCCCGCCACAGCATAGAACTTCCAGTCGTCACTGCCCCTTGCTGTCCAAGCAGCCCAACCCCAAAGCGCACTCGATACAGCTCCGACCGTGGGAGACACGAGTTTTCCGAGGTCGTAGATAACTTGCCATTGTTGAAGTCGCAACGGGACAGGTGCAAGTGCGAGGGCGGGGAGGCCGAGATAAGAGGCGCTGAAGGCGAAGCCAGAGAGGAAGACACTGCTGGAGATACCGAGAACGCGGGTAATAAGGAAGACTTGTGCTTCGGACATTTTTGATTAATCGTTCAGGTTGTTTGGTATTCAAAGATGAGAACAGAGTGTAATTGGATTGATACAGCTCGTGGTCTTGTGATGTGATTGGTGATTCTATCAATGCGCAATTCGAGACATTGGGATAGCAGTTATATAGACATATTTGGAGGTGGTAGGTATATAGCAGCGGATATACAGAAACTGGTTCGGAATACGGAGTAATAGGTCTACGGTTACGTCCGTAGCAAGAAGCAGGGGGCTAGGCTGCCGAGCATTTAAGCGAAAGCGACGCGTGGCCTGTGCACAGCATCCCTCCAAACTCAAGACTACGCCCCTTGTTGACTCGGACTCGTTAAATCGCGAGTTTGAAGCGTTAGACTAAATTATCGAGATTCAATGAGCTCTAGCCCGAGTTCGGATTTCAAATATACCTGATTTGAACTCGGACTCGCCTAGCTCACTTGCTCCCAGCGCGAGAAGTTTTCCGTGCAAATTCTTACCAAGACAAAGTGGCTGGCGTTCCGATAGCGTGAGTGCTTTCATGCTGGTATCAGTCGCCAGTTTTCGGGAGTTTAAGTCTGTGAAGTTTATCTCAATTTATGGCTACCAGAAGGGACGAACGTAGTTACAGGAATATGGGCTAGTTGCAATTTCTACCCATAATTGTTAAGTTTATTCGACGGCGAGTGTGTGGCTCACATTGAGTATGGTAGTACGACGCTTTCATTCGACAATCTTGAGGTTTATATCAACCACATTCGACCTCGTGCGTCTGTGAAGTCACAAATATGAGAGAGGTAATAGAAGAGATGGGATGGAAGCGAGATGATAGAGGATGGAGGCTGGATGATCAAAAGATGATTGCTGAAGAGCTCCAGCAAGAATGTTGTCCCTCTTCGTAAGTGGGAGGTTAAGTTGGGACTTTGCCGAAATTGCGAGAATCTTTTAGAATCGTTAGAGCATAAATTCTACTTGAATATCAGTGCTTGCGCTGTCTCAACTTGAGTAATCAACGGAGTTGAGTATCTCAACCAAACTCGAGCAGCCCAGCTGAGAAGGGTATTGGTATCAATATAAGAGTGTATGGCGAGTAATACACACCAGACTTACCCTCATGTATACATATGGCGGCACCTGCACATGACCATTCGTATTCACTGTGCTCCTTATCCTTGCTGTAAATTGGTGCATCTTCTCTGTTCGTTGACTTGAAATACATATTTCGCACAAACTGGCAAGCGAGTATTCGTAATAGTTCGGGCCTTCAAACTCAGGTTCGTGTCACTGATGTGATATTTCATGCAGCTATCTTCGGTCGCCAGCTTAATCCGAGGCGCTAGCTGAGCCTCGAAGATAGCACTGCAAACAGGACATACCATCGTTGTTCTGTCTAGGGTGCTGTAGCTCAGAGGTTAGCTACTCATCAAGACAAGAGAAATGAAGTCAATTGGAGGCACCATAATCAGCTTTTGGTCGATTTTAAGACAAGCTGGTATCGCATTGCCACGTCAGAGTAAGCCATGCGAAATTTGGTGACTTGAAGGACATGGGTACCCGAGGTATGTGGACCGCTTCAGCGAGAGAATCTTTGCAACAGAGAAGCTCGCTGAAGTTACTGAGGCAGTATCACACCCAACACCCTCTTTTTCTTGAAATATGAAGTTTTACCGTATATTGATATAACGAGACACTTGTTGACGAGGATCTCTCAATAAGCCGAGCTCTATCACAACGTCATTCGGAATGAACGACAACTCGCTAAATTAACTTGATCGCTCAGAATTGGGGTTGCAGACAAGCCTCTAAAGTAGGATCAAATTATAGCTGGTTTATCCGTCAATCAAAATTAAGTAAACTTCGTGGAATCAGATAATATGCTCTGAGCTTCTATTTCAATCGGATGGCAAGGAGACCAACGCCGAACGCAGAGCGCCGAAGCGGCTACTTGATAGATAGAGTCTATGACCGAAACCCTTCTATTGCGAGAGAAGGCCAACTCTTGCCTCATAACATGCCAATTCCGGTACACAACACGATTGTAAGACCATGGAAAAAGCCCCCTTTTTGACACTAAGGAAAGCCTAGCCCATGTTACTCTCCTCCCTCATCCTGTCTTTTGCCTCCTACCACACCCATCCCTACTAATAATCTCTTACCAAGCTATGCGCGCCAAAAGGCCGCTCGGCCACATTCTCACGCCCAACTTCCTCATCTTGTCCATCACGAGTATCCCAAGCGCCAACGGCAGCGGGAGGAGCCAGAATTCAATCGGAACACTTGCCGTACCAAAAATAGCTTGAATACCGGGTTCCTCAGTCTCAAAAATCGCGATAGCGAGACTCATCCCCGCCCCCGCCAGCAGCCAGAGATTCCTCCTCTTCTTCCGAATAGGGTCCGCTTGAAGAATGGAGAGCCGCTTGTTACGGATACTGAGGATGTTTCCCCATTGTAGGATTACCAGCGTGACGAAATAGACGCCCTGGCCTACGGTGTTGAATGCTGTGAGTTGGGCTTGGGTGTATCCGTAGAAACCATCCGAGTAGGATTCGAAGGCTAAGACGAGGGCGTGGAATGGGATGCCTGCGTATTTGTACATGTACAAGAAGAACATGGCGTGCGCGCACCCTGTTTCCATAACGCCGATGAAAAAGTAGCTTTGGGTGTAGATCTTGAGGTTGATCAGATGATCTTTCTTGTGGTTGCGTGGGGGAAGAGTGAGTAGGTCGAACTCTTCCTTTTCCATTATGAGGGAGAGCGAGAGGAATAGGTCAGTAAACACACAGATGATAATCATGAGGAAGGAGGAAAGTGGCAGGGGAACTCCGAAGTAGACGTTCATCAATACCGGCCAGATTTCGGACCAGGAACCTGCTGGGAGGAGGTAGCTGATGACCTTCTGCAGATTTTGAAAAACTAGACGTTCGAGTCGGATAGCGTCGATTACGGAATCGAATTTGTCAAGAAGGACTAGATCGGCCGCTTCCAGGGCGACGTCGCTGCCGGACACAACCGCGATCCCGACATCTGCGGCACGGAGAGCAGGGGCATCGTTGACACCATCGCCCGTGATGGCCACTGCGTTGTCGCGCGCTTTCAGCTCGTTCACTATGCGGAGTTTCTGCTCGGGACTTGTGCGTGCAAACAATACCTCTTCGTAGCTGCAAACAATATCCCAATCTTCATCGTGAAGCTTTGCTATTGGGGGTCCTTCAAGCAAGAGACTGGTTCGGGTCCAAGTGGAGTTGATGGCCGGGCTTTTCTCGTGAACAGGAGCTTCCGAGTCACATTGCTCTATGATATTATCAAACGTATCCGCGTCGGCTGTGTTGGTGAATATCCCAACATCCCGGGCGATCGCAGCGCCTGTTAGACCAAAATCACCGGTTACCATAAAGAAGCGGATGCCAGTGCGGCGGCAAGCTGCAACAGTTGAGGCAGTCTCTTTGCGTGGTGGGTCCGTAATGCCGAGAACGCCAATGATGGTCAGATCAGTCATCAAGGTGTCCTGTATTTCGTCTGCAAAAGCGTTGGAACCGAGAACTTCGTGTGGCGTGACATGGCATTGACACAACAAAATGACGCGCTCCGCATTTCGGGAGAGCGTTTCCTGGAGCGAAGAGAACTGGCTCTTTGCGGCATCATCCAATTCCGCGACTGTGTTGCTTTCGTATGACCAATACTTTGTGCAGCGCAGGAGGAGTACGTCTGGTGCACCTTTCACGAACATGAGGAAGCGCGGTTTCTCCGGATCTGATTTTGGCGTGCTGTCCGTGATATTGTGAAGGGTAAGTATCCACTTGTTCTTGGAGTTAAAGGTATTTGGAAAGACCTGGGGTACGCATCGGTGATTTTTCGATTGAGTCCCTTTTGGGCCGCTTCCGCGAATTTCAGCACTGTGCCATCGGTGGCATTGCCTTGAACATCGCAATCCATCACCGGCCGGCCCAGCGACAGAACGTCAAAGCTCGCGTCGTTGCAGAGGAGCGAAGCACGGTGAAGCTCGTCCAGCGCGGTCATACCTCCTCTAGAGAGTACAGAGAATGCTTCGTCAACAGCCATGCGCCTGTCCACAAACCCAACAGTAGTAACGACCATTTTGTTCTCCGTCAAGGTGCCAGTCTTATCGGAGCATATGATGTTCACACACCCTAGCGTTTCGACAGTTGACAGGCCTTTTGGGAGTATGTTATTACTCTTCATTCGTCGAGCAACAATCATAAGCGTGAGCGCGACACTGATTGGCATTCCCTCTGGAATGAAGCGACAACACACCCCATGACGTCGTCGAGCATTCCGATAACGCTCATGTATGTAAAGTGGTCAAGACGTAGCCAACCAACCCAGGTGAAGAGGATGGCGGAGGCCAGGAAAATCGTGAGCACAACAATGATTTTGACGAAGCGGTTGATCTCGCGCTGAATAAGAGTAGGCTCATCGTTCACGGCGTTCGTTGCTTTGGCGATCCCGCCCATGACGTTGTTGCCTCCGCTAAGAATAACAACTCCAGTAGCACTTCCATTCGTGACGATTGTACCCATCAACGCAATGTTGCGTGACTCCTGGAAGTTCTTGTCTGTCATGTTTGGTAGCTCCCTCGATTTCATCGGACTCTCCAGTGAGCATTGACCGATCAAAGCGGACGTCGCCAGAGGTGCTAAGGAGACGGATGTCGGCAGGGACTTTATTGCCAATGGTGATCTTGAGGATATCTCCGACAACTAGATCCGCGGAAGGGGCTTTGATTGCTTGGCCATCACGGTAGACAGGGCTTCAGCAGGGAGCAGGTTCATGATGGCGTTCATCGTACGGGCAGTAGACCAGTCCTGGAAAGCGGAGAAGCAAGCTTGCAGGAAGATGACCAGAAGCACGAGGATGGCTAAACCGAGGTTGTAGGCGGCTGGATTTGGATCACCCAAGGGCCGCCAGCAAATGAAGAAGATGATGACTCCAATCCAGAGGACGAACAGAAGCCGCCGAAGACGTATTTGAGCAGCTTATTGAGGTAGTTCTGGCGACGGCGTGGGATAAGATTCTTGCCATCTCGAGAAAGTCGAGCTGCAGCCTCGCTAGAACCAAGACCTTGGCCCGGTGACACATTCAGCTGACGGTAAATTGTATTGCTATCTAGAATGTGAAAGTCGAGATTTTCAAAATAGTCTTTCTCTTCGGTCTTCTCTGCCTTCGATCCCTTCAACTGTGGTTTACTGTCCTCGAGTCCTTGGGCGGACTGAGATCCAGATATCTGGAAGGACAGTGTGCGGAATCCAATGGGAATGCCTGAAACAGATTGGGTGCGGCTGCGGACGCTTGAAATTGAATCGCGGCTCTGGGAGCGGCGCCTGCTACTCGTATGCGCTCGCCTTCCTGGGTATTCATCTGGTCCGAATGTGATGTGTTGTGGAATACGAGACTCTGCGGCTTCAACATTTTCTGATTGCATTTCTTTCGATTCCGGTTTTGGGAAGTTGGGTCTGCCTCCGGTCGCAGATGTCATCGTAAGTACGGATTACGCTGAGAATGATAACGCTCAAATTCCGGGGAAGTGTCGAAAGGATTGGTGTGAGCGTTATTACTTGGGAGACGTGACAAAAAGAAGGGTGACGGGAAGGTCATAGAAAGTCGAGATGTCTCACACGCCTCCTCGGGAGACGCTCAATTCATGGATCGCAAGATAAATGCCTCATCACATCCCCCACCTCCGCTTTGAAAAAATTCCTTTCTAGGGATACTCCTGAAAAGACATTGCACAAAGCCGGAATAAAGTTCGAGGGGAAGATGTTTGCTCATAGCCGCTCGTAAATCTTATCGCTTGGCAAATCTACTACTAACAGCACAGGTTTCTATGGTGCGCATAAAATCCTCATCAGTAGCATATGACGACGAGACCCTTCCTACACCGACTTCATTTCCTCAAATTGATAATGATAATTCGAACGTGCACCATTTTGAATGACAGCCGTCATTATGGTGCAATAGAAAGGCTTTTTTTGCATGTGACGACCTAGCCATCAAACAAACGCAATCAACAGCAATCAGGGTCAAAGAAAAATGCGCGGGAGAGAACTGCTCGTGCCTTCATTTACTACTTGGCCAACTTCTAAGGGTAATGATAGATGAATAGATGTTTGAGTGTAAAAGAAAGAAGGAAACGGGGGCGAGCTGACATGATGCTGCCCTAAGAACGCCAAACTCGGCCACCGTATTTCGCTCGCGTACGCCCGGAGAAACTCTTACCCGACAACATCAACATCGTCTTAGACAAATGAACAACTACCAAGTTGACACTGGCAGCTTTTCATGAGTTGGATTTCAAAGCAACGTAGGTTCCAAGGCTGGTAATAACGTATGTCAATGGTGTGGTAGGAATGCTCGGGTAGCTCTCTTCTCTTCCTTCAACCCATTCCCCTTTCGCTCTCCATCACCGCAACGTCACAGCGCAGGACCGTCCTCAAGATCTCAAGATGTCCTACAAACCAGCCATAGCCTCCATGTCTCTCGGCCGCGCCTGGGTGCATTCCCTCCCCATCAAACTCGACCAAGCCGCAGCTAACAACTTCTCCGGAATTGAGATATTCTTTGAAGACCTCGAATACCTCGCCCGACAAGAACAACACATCTCCGCAGACTCGATTCCCTCACCTGAAGCTCAGTTGCAGGCTGCACACACAATCCGAACACTCTGCGACGAGCGCAATCTCACCATCATTGGTTTACAGCCATTTATGCACTATGAAGGGTTGCTTGATAGGAACGAACACGCCGCTAGGATCGAGAAGTTGAAGCTTTGGTTCAAGATTACGAAAGTGTTGGGAACAGATGCCATACAGATTCCCGCGAACTTTTTGGGGAAAGATGAGGTTACTGGGAATATGGATGTGGTTGTCAACGATTTGAGGGAGATTGCAGATTTGGGTTTACAAGAGGAACCCGTTATTAAATTCGCGTACGAGAATTTATGCTGGAGTACGTATTTCGATACTTGGGAGCAGGGATGGGAGATCGTGGAGAGAGTGGATAGAGAGAATTTTGGGATGTGTTTGGATACGTTCAATATCGCGGGACGAGTCTACGGGGATCCTGCATCTGCTTCTGGGAAGACACCCAACGCCGATCAGGACATGAAAGCGAGTTTGGAACGATTGGTCAAGACGGTTGATGTGAAGAAAGTATTTTACATCCAAGTCGTGGATGCAGAGAAAATGCGGGACCCCCTAGTGGAAGGTCACGCATTTTATGATGCTGCTCAGCCTGCGCGTATGAGCTGGAGTCGCAATGCGAGGCTTTTTGCTTTCGAAGAAGGGGGTTATTTGCCGATTATGGATGTCGCGAGAGCTATTATTGAGGGGTTGGGATATGAAGGGTGGGTTAGTATGGAGCTGTTTTCCAGGACAATGGCGGAGGGTAGGCCGGAGGTGCCGACAGAACATGCGAGGAGGGCGGCGGTGGCGTGGGGGAAAATAATGAATGAAATTGAGGGTTGGAAGGAAGGTAAGTAAGATAGGTAATTATTATAGTTTTGAACCAAAGCCGGCTTCATGACGAATTAGCTATTTTGGAAAAATAGGGGTCTAGTGACAACGTTCTACTAAAGTACAGTATTTTGATTTGGATTGCGACTGTAGTCGACAGAAAAATTCTCGTTCTCCTCTCACATTTATCCCTCGATTTCCTTAGGCTCTCTTTGGCTCCCCTGCAAATATTCCATTCAACTCATGAATTCCGGTAAACTCTGTAAAAAAATTTCTCGTGCCGGTTCAGTTTTAGTCTCTGGACGTGAGTAGCGGCCGCGTTTACCTGAGTTGAGGATGAGCAAACCTGAGCAGAGCCTGCGCATGCCCGAGCCAAGGGTGAGCCACGTCTGAACAGAGCCTGAGCATCCTGAGCATCCTGAGCACGCCCTGCGTCAGCCTGGCCACCATAATGCGGGTCTGATTTTGGCGCCCTATGCGCTCCGGCTACAGTTTCCTAACCGAGTTTGTCACGGCACCTGTTCTGCTCCCCTTACAAGAGTTCCTGCCAAAGCCCATTTTGGACCCCTAATAGGATTACTTTACAGCTAAATGCTATGTTCAGGGGCCATGGTCGCCGAATTCAGCGGGACGATTGTCTCAACCCAAAAATCCACAAATCAGCATAAGCGACTCGCTTCGTCCACCACTAAAGATCTCCAGCCAGGCAATGGGATGATCTCCATATATTATCGCTGTGCCCTCCAAACTTGCTGTCTCAAAACATCCAGATCAACACAGAGTTTCGCTTTGTCTCCCGACACTATAATGACCCGTGCCTCTTGGCATATTTCGCAGCAGCAATATTATCATCTACTGGCTACAAATCTTGTACGTAAGGATGCCACCTAGGGCTCGTGATCTAGATCTCTCGCCGTCAACATTTCTCCTCCTGCCTTCAAACATTGCGGTCTCCACAGTCGCCTCTGCTTTGTCATTATGCATTGTTGATTCTCCTAGGCGTTGTAGAGAATATTGAGGCTCCCTGTTGTGGACATCCACAGCCTTTTATTGGCGACCAGATTTGTGGGCTTTGTGACCTAGCGTTTGTTTTGTTTCTTTCATAGGGCATTCTTATTAGAGACTAAGCTCGGTGAATCTAATTACTATTAGCCTTAATATTTCCTGTAGGCGACAAGTAAACTTACTAACACGTCGCGATTTAGTAATGTGGCCAAAAACAAGCTAACGAAGTCCGCCTTTGCCTTTTGATGAGCATTCACTTTCAAAGTTCCCTTCTGTTTTATTTCGATCTCTTCTCCTAGAATTCGATTGTGTAAACGACACCATAACTGGATCTTCAGGATCGAGTGGCTGCTCAACTATGTCCGCTTGAGTAGTGTCTTGACTTCCAGATTTGGATGTATCAGCTACGGCTGTGATGGATATATCTCTATCGAGCCTTCGAGTTGTTCTTTCATTTTCGAGACGGTTTCTCCGGTTGATGCCTTCCGATTCTTTAGCTCTGCTTTTAGTCGTGCTCTCTCCAGGCTTCATAGTCTTCAGCCTTAGGCGCCAGGTGAGGAAATTTACGAAGTCTCACAAGAAATTTTGGCAGAGGTCTTTGAAGTATTGACAGAACCTCCCAGTCTCCTCTCGGTTCCTAATAAACTCACTGAAGTCCACCCTTTGAGTGAAATGTGACATAGCGTGACACAAGCGATATTCCACCTCTCGGCTGGTATTTGTTGTCTTGCAAGCCCAATGTACGTTTCCCACTACAATCTCTCCATTGTATGTCAATGTACCAGCCACTGCCATGTCTAAGATCTCGTCCTCGGCCTTACAATATTTGGACGTCTTGAAGTATGCTTGAGTAACAACTCTACTATCTAGCTGTGCTTGTTGCTATGCCATTTGCATTGAGTGGCTTCCTTTAAACTCTGCTGCAAAGTTTGGTAAGGCTATCAAGCTTTTAATTGCAACGGCATAAGGTTCAAGTTCCTTATTGTCTCTAATCCACACAGGTACTTCCGCTTCCGCAAGTCCTTCAAAATAGTCCGGCGCAGGTTCCCAAACAGTGACTTGAGAGTCAAGAGGCGATGGCTATTTTCGACCCCCTGAAGCTTAGTGTGGAAGCGGTATTGGTGGGTCTATCTCTAGGTATTTATAAAAGTAAGGGGTAACATTGGACTGTACTTAAGAATTCAACTGAAAGTTAAAACGCGAATGCAATAATCAACTTGTAAAGTACGCAGCCTTGATCATCTACTCTATCTTCTCTTCCAAAGACATACAATATCTTCTGGTAAAGTCCATGGCATCCACCACCAGCTCACCCTCTCCTCCGACCAATCACTATCGAAACTTGCGAGCCATTTCTTGTAGATATAGCGACTTCCTAGATAACGTTGCCCCAAGTCCCACAACGAAAACAAGAATGGAAATGATAACGGAGCAAAAAGTACCAATATTAAAGATAGCCATGACTGATTCTTGACATCAGGATGGCTAGAAATATAGACGGAAAGGCACAAAAACCCTTCAACAAAAAAAGAAGTATACATCAATACGAGTCTGACATCAGTTCTAGATTTGTAACGCAAAAGGTCATATAGTGTTGTCATGGCACCTAACCCTACCGCCGTAATAATGGTGACTTTGGGCCAAAGCAATTCCTCAGATTGGCCACGTGGGATCAGAGTGTCGAAATTTAAGCCAATTAAAATGACCACGATAAATTGGATGAGCAAGAAGGGCAAAAAAAGGATATAAAATGTGAAATTCGTATGCACTGCTTGGGAAAGATCGGGATCGCATCGCAGCTGAAGGCGCTTCTCTAGCCCAGTCATGTCTAGAGCGTGGTGAAAAGTCAGTTCCAGGATAGAACATAAAGAGTTTCGTACGATTTGGCATGAATTTTGAAGGACCCCAAGACTTACCACTCTGAATGATTAACTCATAGTTCTGTGGAAAAGAAACGACTGTTTTGCTCTTCTGATCGCTCGTGCCGCTTGGATCAATGATTTGGAATTGTTCATTCAAAGTAATGCCGATTTCTCCAAGTCGGAAAAGCAAATTAGAATCTATCTCCAAGACATTCTTGTCGCCAATGAAAGCTGTTTGACCTGATGGAGACGTTCTCTTCGTATACCGCTCTACAACAATAGTCGACGGCAAGTCCTCACCTTGCTGCGGATGAGAGACAATTGATTGGCTTTCGTCTTGAGAGTTGGGATGAACATATGCTGCAAGGTTTTGAAGCTGCAGGTCTTTGGCATGAGCCACGGATATGATTGCCGGGCAGTCATAAATTGCTGTGATAATTTCTCTCGTTCCAGTTGGGGAAGGTTCTGAGCATTTTTGGCCACTCCACAAACGTTGCAAAGTTTGCCAAAGCTTCTTCGATGTAGATTGAGAGAGTATGCTACCCTCCTTTTCTTTCGAGCTCATACACACGTGGAGACAAGCTCCACGCACTGGACCTAAGGTTATATGAGGTGAGACCTCATGATCGCCAAGTAGAATACAGGTTGCCTGGTATCTACTGCTGTCGAATTCATCCCCTGATGTACGGACGAAGTCTATCCGGATAAACGTGCCTGACTCACTACAGCGAAGTAGTAAAGATTTATCTGTAAATTGCAACGCTGGTTTTATAACGATCAGCCGATTCGCCTTTGATGGTTTTAAAAGAAGTCCATTCTCTAGTAACCTCATAGCTGGTTGAGGTTTGAGCTTCATCGAGCTGAATTCAGTTGGGACCCAGCGGTTCAGATGATGCTTGGATGAATACAGTCGCCTGCCATGGTTGTATAGTAGCGATTGAGGTAATTCATCTGTACTCCGAATAATAGCCCAAAGTTTTTCCTCGTCCGGTACTTCGAAAAGAGGTGACGTATTGAAAGAGAGAAGATTGGCAAGAATCGTAAACATATCCTCTGGCTTGGTTGTAGCTCGCGTCCGGAGAGCATTCCACACATTCGCAAACCTCAACAAGCTTACATTACGTTCGCTTTCATCGAAATTATCCCAAGGCCACATACCGTTTAAATTCTCCTCAATGATGTTTCGCGCTAGACCGAGAGCCATCCATGCAGAAATCATTTTGCAGCAAGACACATCTTGTTTCGGTTTAGAAGTCCAAAGATTGTAGAAGGGTAGAGACTGAAGCCATGAGTAGTCGAAGAAGTAGTACCGTAGCGAAAGATCTGCTAGAAAACTAGTCCTAGGTAGTTGAAAAGGTCGATAGTTGGTTGCAGATTCTCTACTGCTAATGAAAAAGTCGGATACGGTAGACCATGGGTTGACTGCGCCGTCAGCAAATTGAAACATAGTCTCGTTGCTTAGAGCCCCTTCTTGGAATGTCCAACATCTTCGACTCCATGCACAGCAGATGATATGCGCCAGGAGTTCAGTCTTTTCGGACGCTGCTATTCGAATCTGCTGAAGCCCGCTATCCAGAACCAAGACTCGTGCAGCTGCCGCATATATCAGAGCCATCTTATTGATGTATCTCATCCTCAGATTGCGATGTTGATGTTCTGGGGGTATACAGAGAGTATCCATCCAGAACCAGCGGAAAGACTTGGCTGCACGCGATGTCTGTCGTTGCCCCAGCCTGAATGCACTCTGAGGAGGGAGATTTTTAATCAAAGACGCTAATTTCTCTAGCTGGCAATGCGGCAGAGCATTCGATATTGGATTTCCTAGACCATCAGACCAGACATGGGATACCGCAACATAAGTAGATTCCGGCTTGGAAGGTTTTAGAGCGAGTTCGATCTTGCCATTGGCTCCAAATTTAATCTCTACGAGCGGAACTTGTCCACTGTCAAGAATTTTGATCAAATCTTTATTTGGAACAGGTATTAATTCGCACGAGCATCGATCATGAACATGACGATTGGTATAGCTGCCGGGATTGACGTTGTTGGCCGTGCAGCGGAGGCTGGTGCATGCTTCATGATTGATACCAAACATTTGTGGCCTAGGTAGTTGTGATATGTAGAAAAGAAAAAGCTCATCATATTTCTCGAACAAATGGGCGGTCTCCGATCTACACCAACCAGCAGATTCCATACGATCCATGATTAAAGCCAGCGCCGGAGATGATCTGATGTTGCTACGGCATACCAGACGCAGATACCTCCGGTTGTCAAATGTGTATTGAATCGTCAAGCAAAGTATTCTGATCGATAGGATTATTTCTGGCAAAGGGGACTGCCAGGCGACTGGGTGGTTTTCGATTTGCGTAGCGAAAGTCCTCATGTGAATGTCGAGAGAGCTCACTTTGTCGATTATCCTGGCACTGCCGGTGGCTGTGAAGTCTTGCGGCGGCGGATCCCGACAAGGCAGAGTAACGTTCTGGACTTGGATAATTCTCTCCAGTGGACTGGAATCCAAAATTATTCGAGCCTCTTTTGTAGATGTTGAGGGCATGTAGCGGATAAAATCGTCTCTCTTTACCTGGCTCCCAAAAACTTCGACCAGAAAACCAAAATAGAGCCATGATTGTATTAAAGAAGCAATTTCTTCGGTGGAATGACCATCAAATATCTTTGCCGTTCTCCTTCTGAAGAAAGCCATGCCGGCTAGGGAATGTCCCGAAGTCTAGAAAATCCCATGGAATATCGGCTACTAGAGGTACTTCAATGAGTGGACCAGTAGAGTTGAAAGGTCGTGGTAGATGGTCCATGGCGGGGTTTTGTTTTATTTCTTGTGCACATTCAATGGAAGAGCAGAGGTTGGTACTTATGAGAGGTTGGAATTTCGGCACTGCCACAATATTCTGAAACGATCACCGGATGGCAGGGATGGCAGAGTACCAAAGATAGGCATCCTGCCGCAGTTCATCGATCGCTGATTATGGTGCCTTGAAATTTCGAAACACGGGTTTGTTGCAGATTACGAGCGTCTTGAAGAGTACGAAAGCAGCGCTTAGCTTAGCGAGGCGCTATAGCTGAAGCGGTAGTGCTAAACTCCAAGAGGTAGCACACCTGAACACAGTTTACACAATTAAAAGAATATCATTTCATAAACTTCTTTAATATACAAAAACGCAACGAGAAACATATTGCGACAACTTCCAGTGGGTCACCATAAGTTTTCGCGATTTCGCTACACCTCAAAAATGCTAGAACTTTAGCGACTTATAATCCCACACCAAGGTTTATTTATCACTTACGCTTTGGTATTTAACTTGATTGAAAGGCAAATTAATTAGTCGGTAAAATAGGTGCGACTTTATAGCTTTACTTAGGAAATTAAGTGAGATTATCAAAAAGGGTGGTTTTTGACCCCTTCCTCTTCCCACTTATATTATACAACAACGCAAAATTTTTTTTAGTCAAGACTTTAACATACAATAAATAAATAGTATTTATATAGCATACTTAATCCTTAACGAATTATCTTTTAAATTTATTAAAATAAAAAGGTCTAAAGTCAGGTGTATGATTTTCGTACCCAAATTTCGCTTAAAATATATATAAAAATCAAGCATTCTCGGGATTACCTAAATTTAGACCTTTATTATATTGCAATTGCGAGTAACAAATTATTTTATATTATATCCAAATTGATAATAGCACAAATCTTAAGGGGCATATTTGCTATACTCTCTTACTATTCTCACTAAACAAACTATTATTTACATACGGAGGGCATAGTCTAACCTTAGTAGCAAAGTTGCTCTAGGCAAGTAAGAGAAATAAAGCGTCTGGCGATGTTCCCTGTTTAAATATCCTTCGTGAAAGATCATCGACGCCTATACGCGCCTACCTCGAAGGGAATGAAGATGTAACGATTGGCCAGCTCCCGAACAAGGGTGAGATTCATCCAATTGGAACTACATTTAAGTAGGTTCACACTAAGATTCTGTTTGCGAAAGGAACTCAGAAGTCTTTTATATAAGTAAGGCAAGGTAATTACGTCGGTGGCAAAGCTGCGTTAATAGAGCAAGTTTGGAAAAGCTTTTATATTAGCTGACTATGGCTAGATTTATATAGCGGCGAGGTTGCATAAAGGAAGGGATTGTTTCGAAGCACTGGCTGCCCTGAAATAAAAGAGTGTCACATGCACAAGCACGCTTTATGTACCAGAATTACTACGCATTGTCTCTTTACGGACTGCCATTAGCTGCCCCGCGGTGTCCCCCTGGCTAGCCGTTGGCCAGTAGGTAGTCAGGAGAAGTCACGTGGCGGTAGAAACGTCACAAGGCAACACTCAACACTCCCCTTACAGGCATTTATATTAAACTAACTTGCAATTTAGACAAAATATTGAGTATATTTAGAAAATATTCACTTCGGGATCCCTAGGAGCTTGTTTAGGCTTTATAAGTCAAAACTCGACGAATTTGATTAGAGAACGTTGGATCAAACTAAGTGTGATTAGCTAAGAAACGGGAGGTTAAATCACATAATGAGATGCTTAGGTGCTCAGGTGGCTGCTCAAGGGGCTCCGGGCGCTGCTCAGGTTGCTCAGGTGAGCCGAGGATAATTAGCGCCTAAGCAAGAGCGGCAAGCTTACTAACCGAATGCGAAGCACACGAGAGAAAGAGTTGGTTGATAATACCTTAAAATACATATTCGCGCTCATCGACGGTCCATGACCCCCCTTTTCGAAGGAAACCATACACAAAATCACACCCAATCACATCGCAACATGTATCCTCAATCAGAGCACCCAAAAGACCTTCCAGGCTCATATCCCGAAGACATCCCCCTCTCAAAAACGGGCTCAAAATGTACCCCGTCACCTCTCCCTCAGGAAACTGTCGTCGACAACAAAACGCTCGCTTGTCAACAAGCGCTCTGCGATACCCTCGCTACCGTCGCCTCAACTAGCATCAAGTACCTCAACAATCAAGAATGGTATCAGCCAATCTAATGGAGCAAAGAAGATCTCCATCTAGCACTTGCACGAGAAGACGCTGGCTACGTTGTCCAAGTCGGTCAGCGCTTTGGCGAAGTATTACGAGCAGACGCGGACTGCTAGTCTTGTTCCTGTAGAAGAAGAGTCCATCAGCGAAGACGAGGATGAAGATGAGGATTCCGAAAGTCTGGATTTCGACCCTCTTAGCCAGTATGGAGATGATAGAAGCTATGGAAGTGATAGTAGTTTGTATGGCGTGGACATCAGAGCGGACGTGGATATGGCAAAGGCTCAGAATATCATACATTTTGTGTATGAGGAGGAGGTAAAGAGGAAGAGAATTAAGCTTTGGATGCGGGAGACGGACGAAGAAAGTCTGCTGCACTTAGTTGGAGGTGGAGGTTGTGAAGCAGAAGATATGGAATGGATAGGTGGATTGCGCGGAGTTCGAGTTGGCGAGTGGAATGGCACACCGTGACTTGTTGGGTAATGGTTGGGTTCGCTTCAAACACTTTTGGACTGTCGAGGCAATCGTTGGATTCATCGACCTAGACTCAGGCAGCGATACGCCGGACGGGTGGATCGATCATCAAGGGTGTGTTCACCACAACGGTGGTGTCTATGTTTCGTATATAATGGATAGACCCTACCAATGCGAAAGCTGCGAGAAGTTGGAGCTGAATAGATACGACGCCACGGAAAACCTTGTGAATAAGGCTGAAGAGAAGCCACACAGGGATTGCCTTGCCGACCAAAGACCGGGAATTCCCAAGAGCAATGCGGCAGATGACTAGATCCTCATCTACCAACAAATGTCCTGCGACACACTGCACGGCCTTCTCTCCAACCAAAATACGACCTAGAATGGTTCGGCAAAAGCGCTCGCCTGCCCGAACAACACTGCGTGGCATGGACGACATACCCCGCAAACACCTCGAAGAAACAACCAGCTAGCTTCTAACACCAAATCGTAAGCTGGGAGCTTATCATATCCACGCCCGAGACAGGACGCTGAGAATTGGGGTGGAGAGAAAGAGCACTCCATGATGGATGTAGCTCAGTGGCTTTTGGACATTCTAAGAAAAGCGGAAGGAATGAAGTGGTTCCACGTTATGTTTTGTGTGTGTGTATGGGGTAAGGATGTGGGAGGAAAGAAATCTGGTGAACGCTGAAGAGATGATCTCGGAGGTCCACAAAAAAAATGCGTCAGATGCGGATAGAGATTTGGGTGCGCGATGTCGACGAGGCCATGACTGAGATGTGATCGAATGAATCATGATGGGATGAGTATAATCATGTTTGCAGTGGTGACTCTCGCATGCGTCCTTGGCGGGGCCCGACTCTTGTTCCCAATTGGTTTGGCATCGTTGCCTTTGGGCCTAAGCATCGAACGGCATGCACGGACACAGACCCTGGCTTACCCGCGTTGGCGAATCGGTCAATACACCACGCGTTGTACAGACATCGAACCACTGGATATACTGGTATGATCCTGAAACTCGCGGGGAGAAACGCTTTGTTGAAGAAGATAGTGGCTGAAAACATGACCAGCGGGTGTGAGTTAAGAACAGAGAGGCTTATATTATTGAGCCGCAGTTTCGCAAAGGTGGTCAGTATCATGGATGGATTGGTGAGGACAGATGGGTCCAGCAGGAGGGGAATTTCCTCCCTGCTTACAATCTGAACGGGATGTTCTCTTGTAGGGAATGCCAGGATACTCTACTCGCTTGAGTGTTTGAGGCGGAGAATATGAATAAATGAGATGAGAGGTACAGATATGATAAACCCAAGATATTCGGCTTGTTGGATCTGCGAATTTTGGCCCCAAGATTGCTTTTGGTAGAACAGACATGCTGCGTAAGGATTGAGATGGAAAAGTCAAATCGAATATAATTACCCGCCTCACGACAGACAGTAGAAATACGAGTGTATGAGTGACTTGATGACTTGCATTATTGTCGGATTCCTGATCGCTTTATATTGTTCCGACCAAAAGAGTCTTCTTTCGTTCCTTGCCTATCGCCGCTGTTGAAGGCTAAAGACTCTGTAGCTTCTCAGCATGACATCACTCTCCCTTAGAGGGAGAGGCTCCGGAGCCTCTCTTTCAATAATCAGAGATCCTGTAGCAAACACGATCTACTTCCTTTCGTAATCCCTGAACACTAGTTCTGCGTTCGGTGGATGCATAGTATTGCTCGAGCGTCTTCTACTTCAGTATTGCTGGCTCGGAGGCCACGTCACGCCGGGCTGCCATATCGATGCTTCGGCATGAAGTATGCTACTATCGCCAGCTGAACTCAGCCCAGACTGCTGATACTTCCCTGTTTCGCCTGGCCCTCGACCTCCATAGGCTGCCCCGCCTCACCTACATAATGCCTCAACACTTCTGCTCTCATCAGATGTCTCGGCGCCGTCCGTCCAGTCATAAGTTGAAACTGGGCGATACCCTGCTCCGGTAGATGTTCAAGGCCATTTACGGGAACCCAGGGACGTCCTGATTCTCGCAGTTGCTCGATTTGTTGGAGGAGTGGCGTTTTCAATGGCTTGTAGGCGAGCTATTGGCATTGTCAGTATCATCGGCCGGTGAAGAGATGGGTATTGGGGGAGAGCCTGGGACGTGGGGACGAGCTTACCTCAACGATTACACCACCATTGACACTCTGCAGCCAGCCCAACGGCAAAGTGAGATTTGCGGCCGGCGCACCCCCCATACTGTGCGCTGGCACACAAGAGACGACGATAGTAGGCTGCTCAAACTCTGCTGGCCAAACATCTTGCATCGACTTAATAACCATAATCCGCTGTTCCACGCTCCTGCGGTTAGATGGGCCGGTACCACTTCTGTACCTCGATGCGAACTCATTGAAATGAGCGGCGATGGTTTCCGCATGTTCAACTGTTCTATTGCAGATAAAGATATTTGGCACATCTAATCGAATTAAAGCGTATACGGCAGCTCTAGCCATTCCGCCAGCGCCGAGAACTAGAGCAGCGCTCCATGGACGGATCATGTTTGCTGGCGAGAGGTGACGTTTGACGCACGTTGTAATCCCAAGCCAGTCTGTATTAGCACCGTGCCACGCAATGATGGGTCCAGCTCGACTTCTTTGGATGCGTCGATCATTTCCCGATGGTGGACTGGATGACTCTCTGATTGGGAGGATGGTATTCACTGCGCCGATGGCTTGGGCTTCTGGACTCAGTGACTTCAAAGCCTTGATGACTTCGATCTTGAATGGAAGAGTGATGGCAGCGCCGCCAAATGATGTATCGCTAATGATGCTGTCGAGGTCGTGTATATTTGAGGATTGGTAGATCTTGTAGTCGTGAGGCATGCCACATGCGGCATAGGCTGCTTTGTGCATGGCTGGCGAAAGACTGTAGTGAATGCTCGCGCCAAAGATGCAAAAGTTTAACGGATCTAGCATTCCTAAGTCGTAGACCATCTTCGATGCCTCTTGCATAGTCAAGAGTGCCGTATTATCAGTCGTCTTGCGAGACCTGAGGGCGGGGTGGGTGACGGCAGTAAGAATTGTATTGGAACACATTGAAGCCCGTCCCATGCGATCAACATTATAAGCAATGAGGGGAGGCCGACTGCGATGCTGGAATGGTGTCATGGCTTGAGAAATCGACTTCTGAAAACGACGGATTGCAATGTTGTCTTCGTCTGATTTTGCAAATTGACTGGTTCGGACAATATCACAAGGGATCTGGGTGGCTTTCCAGTATTTTGCAAGCCTTGCCGGGTCATCCCATCCTTGTGGACTATCGTCAAAGCTGTCACTCATGATCTTCGTAGAACCCTTGGCGCGCAGGAATTGATGCAAAAGGCAGTCATCGAAATCGATATCCACTGATACGTATTCTGCGCCCAATCGAACTCCTAGATGTAGTAATTCTAGATAAGTTTCATCCTTCGACACCTTGCTGCCATCAAGTGATTCGAAAGACCTTCTGTTGACGTGGAATATGATCGGTGCAGCAACTTTTCGTCTCAGAGCAGCGAATTGTCGGCTGAGCTTGGTGACCCACTTCGAATCTACTGCAAGTGATTGTCCAGCGATATCAGAAGCATGGATTTGAAGTTCGACTGCGTCCACACCACATTCCAGTTCCATGATATCTAGATCGCCTTCTGCAATCTGGGAGAATTCTACGGACAAGGCGTACGTATAGACTTTGTCATCCGGGGAAGCAGTAGCAGCAGATATCTTCTCGTTCAGTTCTTGGAGTGAAGGATCTGAAAACCCCATGATCAAATTCACAAATCTGATGAAGTCTTGCTGTGTGCGTTGCAGAGTGCCTGCGTACCTCGGAGACCGTTGGCCAGGACTTTCACCTCGAGACACGCGCCCTTCGATCTCACTGGCATTTGCTCCCCCATCAAACAAATTGTAGAACTCGAAGTTCGAGCATATCCTATGCTTTCGATCGCTGTCCTCTAATCGTGACATCAGATTGCTGCCCTTGGGAATCCGCAGCCAGTCCCTAACAAACTCTGTCTCTCTGACCACATGAATGACGGGGTGGTTTGCAGCGTATTTCCTCAGCAGAGCCTGGCCATAAGACTCGATGCTCCCAACTCCACAGACAATAACAGCATCTGTTTCATTATTGGCCAGCATCGATTCCATCACTTGCCTCTCCTGTAGCCTGTATTCTTCCGCATCGTTTCTTCGATCTTTCAAGAATTGTGCCCGAGAACAACCAGTCTTCCGCTCGAATTCATCGTCGGCTTCGATCAGCCGTCGGCCCAGTGCTCTCGCAGCGATGTAACCCAGAGAAGTCTTTCCACATCCCCGTATCCCAATGAGAACAATAGATGCATTTGGTGCAAAGAGCCGCGACGTTTCGACCGAAGAAGCTTTGAGGATCGGTCGTGGTGGTTCAGGCGTGCCTGGTCCTCTGGAGTTCAAGGCTGACAAAGGCCTGCTTGGCCCCGCGCGAGATATCGATCGACTCGAAGGATTTCCGGCGTCCATAGCATTACATTCGGATGAGCTGCTGTCTGTGTGGTGCTTGAATGCGCCTGAAGGATCGCGGGGGACGTCAGCCGTCGCTCCGAACAATCGATCTCTTGGTAGATGAGCCGCAACAGCTACTTCATGGAGATATCAAGATACGTCTTGGAAAAGAAACGAAAGATTCCACGGAGATCAACCGAGGAGAAAGCTTGGGAATTCATCCCGCCGCCTCTGGACCACAAATCCATGGGGTGACGGCTGGATGATGATTGTACCCCAGATTTTCGCTTCCGTTCGGGAGAAATATTTGCCGGATAGTCAACCTCAATTCCAAGGCTATAGTTCCACAACCTTACTCACGAATAGGAATTGCGAAGTGGGCATAGATCGAGCATCCACAATGGCCGGGGGGTTAGGTAGGACTCTAATGTCCGTTCTTGAATACAACTAATCGCTAAACACAGGAAGTCCAGGTGTCAAAGACGCCGACTCGATGGACGTCGCCGCTCCAACCTCACTATGGACCAACAGGTGACGAAAACGAAGTCTGCGGAAGATGCTACCGCCACCGTACCGAGAACTGCCCCAAGTCGGAAGCGAAAACATACTGGGAGCCATGATGGCAGTGGTCGGAAAAGAGTGTCACAGGCGTGCGAGGCATGTCGGAGCAAGAAACTGAAATGCAACGGTGTGCGGCCAGCATGTTCGTCTTGCGTCTCGCAAGATCGAGAATGTGTCTATGGGACCGTCACCAAGAAGCGTGGACTACCTGAGGGCTATGTCAGGGTCCTGGAAAAGCTCCTTGCGTTGTTCATATCACAGGACGGTGGAGGCAGCGTGAGCTCAAGGTTTCGGCAAGCCTTGACCGACCAGCCAACGAAGGTAGATCTTGTACGGCAGTGGAATGGAGAGCTAGATGATGGAAAAACATTGACAGAAATTTGGAGGGGTAGTGAGATGTGCAAGTCACTGGAGAAACTCCTGCCTGATTTGGACGCCCCAGATGCCAAAGGGCCAGATTTCAAGAAACCCAGATTGGAACCTCATGCTGTTGATTATCCAAAAGACCGGCCAGCTATCGAAGCTTCCCTGCTGTCCAAACGTGCCTCTCACAGAGATAAAGCGGATGATGTACTGGACAGAAGCAACGCATCTGCTGGTACCGGGAGTATACAGACAACTTCACTCGAGGGATGTGGGCCTCCTATCAGCTCTCCCAACCCCAACGCATGGCAAGATCATCGGTCAAAACTCTCGGAGACTATGCAATCCTCTCCATTTCATAACTTGGCCCTGCAACATCTTGATTCACAGGTGAACACCATCCATCCCGCCATGAATACCGCACCGAGCATCACACAATCCACACTCAATCGAGCCACTCCCAACTACAGCAATCTCCCATGGTCTTCTCAGGAACTTAACGCTTACACAACAGTTGGTGGCTCTGTTCATTTCGATCAGTCAAGTCACACTGGCCAACAATGCATGAGGGTTCAACATGACCCATTGCAATCCACGCTTTCGGTACCAGATGATATATCAGGCGTCATGGATGGATTTGCTTTCGATCAGGCTTTGCAAATTATGACGAATCAAGATGACCTTGTTTTTTGAGATGTCAAATCTTGATTACTTGTGCGTATCTTCCTACTAGAAAATAAAGCTTGTTCTGACATTCCCAGTACCGGCGATCGGGATGAGACGTATAGGAATCTTGGCTTTTTACTTCCCCAAGAAGGATTAAATCTGTTTGCTCCGACCAATTACCCTTCTGAAATCCCAGAAGATCACAAACTAGATGGCAGTAGTACTCGACCAGATGATATGTCAGGCCCCTGAACACATGCCGGATACCCAGAATCCGGCACTTGCAATGGTTGGCCCTGATCTTGGTGCGTTCATGTACGGAGGGTTTGATTCCAAGAAGATGCGTCAGCTTCACCCTTCCTCTGTATGAAATACGCCGGAGCAAGTTGGTACAATCAGCTCCGTTATCAGCATCCAAACATAGACCATTGAAGTGATTTACGTCGTCACGAATTATCATGCGCAATTACTCGCCATGATGCCACGAGCCCTTATCATGTATCAATGAAAATGCCGTAATCAATGGCATGTGAACCGTTGCCGCGCGCCACTACTATCAACGCGCTTGAGTCTGGGAGCTGTTGGAACCAGATCGCCACTACATCCGCAATCAAGAGATTTGGAGTCTTTGAGGACACGTTAGGAAGCAATGTATACGATTGATATGTGGCTAATCGAGGCAGCCTGTAGCTGCCGTCCGACATGTCATGTTTCCCCCAGAGATATAGGGCTAGATGGTCCTAAATTATTGTCACTGTCCCGTGCCAATGGCATGAAGACATTGGTAGCAATTTTATTTGCCATGAAGTGCCCCAACTCTGTCTCTCTTCTACTGAATAATGTGTATTATTAAGTGTCACTATATGAGACAGTCACCCTATACTCTTGAATCTTGATGCTGCAAGAAACTGGGATTCCATGTTTTGGTCAACTTCAGCTGCTCCGATGATGCCGATGGATGTTCGGACTGCACTGGGAAGGTAGGAACAGTCACACAATGTATATTGGATCCAACGAAGCAACCTCTCGAAATATCGACATCTTGGAACCGATACTGGGATGCCCACAGGGCACGGAGGGAGCGCAGTTAGCTCCGTCGAAGCCACAATTTCTCTGGACACTTGCAAATCCCTTGTGAATGAAGACTTACAAGCCATTCCGAAATTGTTCAACGACCCTACTTTTCCTCCAAAGTCTGCTTTCAATGGGACGATGGACCGTGTTAGTTGAACCTGCTGTATTGATTATAGCCTGTATTACTTCTTCCTTTAGGATAAGAAACTATACCCTGCCTTAACTTTTTACGCTCCTTAGATATCTAGCTAGTCAAGCATTCTACGATATTTTGCCCCGAAACCGTCCCAACTGACACACCATTACGAAGATCACGGTCAAAAGTCATGAGTTTAAGCCTAAAATCGATGGTGCCCTGTAAAATGGGCCTGTAATGTCTCAAACTACCCTGTAATCTCTTACAATTTAGGCTAGGGTCCCTGTAAGCTGCCTGAAGCGATTGGCCAAAAGTTCACAACACAAAATTTGAAAATTAGCCCTACAGGCTCTCGCCCAATCGTTATAGGGAGCTTACAGGGGCCTTGGGAGGTTACAGGGCTCAATTACAGCTGTAGTACCCTGTATTCTCATGACTTATGACCGTGGCCTTGTACACAGCCTAGTAATAGCTCCAACTGAGCAGCGATATCATGACACCGGTCATAATTACGTCCTGAGTATCTAGGAGAACAATACCACAGTATATGTTGCTCAAGCTTTCACAAGCAATTTCTGCAGTCGCCAGTAGCCCCACAGTGGACAAGAACCCTCCAGTTCGTGATCTTGGAATGATTGATTAGCAGTGTTTGACTGCATGACTATGTGTCTCCTGGCTCCCTTGTCGATCTCGATTGCAGTTGACAGCCCCGCAGCCGTCGTAGCGGTGAGTGAGGTCTGCTGATGTCTACATTGATGGGAGTAGGCAGGTCCACGTCCCTACTCTCAAAGTCTCCATCAAACAAGCAGAACAAAAGGCCATTTTTGTTGCTGCATAGAGTCGCTGGTTGGGGTCCTTGATCAACGCCTTGGCTTAACACTGTCGAAGGAGATCCAACACCGCATATGGTATATCATTGTGCGACGCCTCACCACATGCTAGACGCATGGGCAGAAGTAACCATCACCTACCCTTTGAGGGAAAGCATAAATGCTGTAAACTATCTGCCATTTTGGAGAGCTCGAACTTCACCACCGTTGTAGCCTTTACCATAGTATCTGTAATTAATCCAGATCAATCTCCCGGGCAACATGTCGAAGGTCCTGCGGTGCTACAAGGGCTTTCGCGAGCTCAGCTTTGAGCTACACCGAGACTGCATGCGACTATGTTGGACGCGATCTCAGTCGCCTAGCACAGGAATATTTCTACGCCAGCGAATAAAATTACGTGGACGTTCTCAAATGCCACCCGCGATGGAAAACTCCAACAAAACAACTTCCTTGCTCTTCCTAGCGTTTTCTCCAAAGCAAAAGGCTAAGTATGTTTCTCCAGTCACCTGGTGACAGATTTTCAACCCCCTCACCCACCCAATCCCGCTATACCTAAAATGTCATTGATTTGTCATTACAGTCCTTGCTGTATCCCTATGTGTACAATACCGAGCGATGCAATGTATGGGTCAGTGCTCTGAAAACAGAAGACAGGTATCCATCAGCTCTTCGGCAAGCACTAAGGCGCTTGGTGCACTCGTGCTCTACTAATCTAGCTTGACTTGCAATATTGTACCATGATCCATTCCTTTCAGGTAAGAGTGAGTTATGAACGATTCAAGGGGTGCGATTGTTTAGATCCAGTGCTGGCAAGATAGGCGGATAAAGATATTTCCCCAGCTAGAAGGGATTGGTTGTATTTCAAACCTCAAGAAATCTCAGTTTATTGTTTCTGCATCACCAAAGCAGCATTATGACTTACTTCCAAGGTACTTGAATTGGGATAGCCCATGGTCGAAAATCAATACTCATTATACTGTAAAAGATGTGTATTCGATCTGCTATAACTTAAGAACTAGGAAACATCTCAGAACACCATAATCCCACAAGGACAGAGGAATAAAGAGCAAACTGTTCTAATCTCCCAGGGTGAATCACACCACCGCAACAACCTCGGCCCTCACTCCCTTTGGTGCATCGCTATTGATATTGTCGCCCAGATCCATTGATATGGCCCCATATTTAACATCATCCGTAGTGCCTGGTCGACTTCTAGCCACCGGTTTCACGAAAGTCAATGCAAAAGCCATACCGGTGTAGAAACGGTCTCTTGCGAGAAAGCCCTGAAGCTGTAGAATGTAACGATACTTCCAAAGCCCATAGTCACCATGTACACCTAGCGCAAGTTATCCTCGCAATTGCAGCTTGAGGAGGCTTGCCGTCGAGGCTGTGAATCTTCCCGGACAACATCCCTTAGCCGTAATAATTGAAACTGTTGATAGGTCTAGAAGGTACGGTGATATCTAGGGACAGGCAGCAGGCTATCGGTACAGGCAACAAGATATCAGTACAGGCAACTAGCTATCGGGACAGGCAACAGGAATAAGCTGTATCAAGCTGTAGATATAACAGAAGGGTTGAACTATGTAGGAAAGGATAGAGATTTTGAATTGAAGCTTTCGCAACCTATTTTGGACTAGCGCTATATGCACCTTAGTATTAGGGTTCTCATAACAACAGAAACAGCATATAGATCTACAGTGAGTATATACTTTTCCTTCCATTACCCTCCGTTGTCTACTACTTTCATCTACAGAGTTCCAGCCTCAACCTCAAATCTTAGTTTGATGTAGGTAGGTAATACAATGCACCTAAATTACTCTCGTGGGGACATCCTGTGCTTGACGGCCTTGAGACAGGAGCATAGAGGAACTTGCGATGTAATGTTTTCTTGCTTTCCATCTCGCTATTTTTATAGAAGGTTGAGGCAAAGAAAAAGAAGGAGGGGAAAGAGAGAAGGGGGGGGGGGACGGGTTTGTTATTAATTCAAGTGTTAATTTTGCATCTCCTAGGTCCAATGATTCTAGGATGGAAGTCACTGGTTTTAGATACCACTCCTTCCCGATTTCGGAAGTAAATTCACTTGAAGTTAAAAGTGAATATGTTTTTTAGTTCAGTTTCCGTGTGTTCGACTTGTTTACAGTCTCAAGCAGCATCTCAAGATTTGCCATCAAGACTCTACCAACTCTTAGAGTCTCGACTTCCTCAAATCAACCACTGACGCAACCGAGGGATTGAATCAAATATCAACACTGCATCTGCATCCTATTCCAATCCTCAGAGTATTTTCCTCCTCCAGGGTTATCAATTCCAACATCACATCGCGCCGTGTCCATTACTTCACCCCAACTTCCACATCACAAGATGTCCCCAAAGTCAACAACAAATGGTGTGAACCCTTTCCATCCCATCCCAAGTCCTCCGATTCTAACATCCAAACCCAAAACTAGCACAATCCCTCAACTGCCTCTCCATCCATCCGAAAGAACACACTAAGTCCGGCGCCGCAACCCACCCATATCCCATCCCCTCCCCACCCGACGAAGAAGACTTGATCTCCTTCCCGGAAAACTACGACTCCCCGCAAAAGCCAGCACCACCTATTATCCCCACTGGAATTCTCACCCACCAATCTGGAAACCTACCTTACACCACCACAACCATTTGCCCTCCGTCCTCCCTTCTACCCACCCCACCGGCGTCCGAGTCCAGAGTACCAATACCAAAAATTCAGCATCCCTCCATCCCCATCCAACCAAACGTAACCACCATATCTCCGCGACCCATCTTCACGAACCCGAATAAATCACGGACAGTGCGTACCCCGAGCGTAAATTCTTCGCAGCAGGGGGAGAAGAATGGGAAGGGAGGAAAAGAGAAGAGAGAGAGGACGAGGCCTGAGACGACAGATGTGGTGGCGCGGAAGATGATTGGGAGTGCGTTGGGGGTGAGGGTGCCGAGGAGGGTTGATGAGAGGAGTTTAGAACTTGAGAGGGCGTTGAGGGCTAGGAGGGGGAGGGAAGCTGGGGATGCGGATGCGGATGCGGATGCGTAGCGGGCGCGATGAGGAGTGCAAGAGAAGCCAGTGAGACGGCAGAGGAGAAAGCGCCTTATGGTTAGTTTTGATGCAAAACGATGGGGTGGTTGTGAGGGTGCTTGACGGTCAACAATTAAGAACTGCAAGGCTAGGCCTTGTATACAAGGTGTTAGGACTAGCCGTAAGATACTTTAATTAAGAAGCAGAGAGTACTGCCCAAAGGTGTCCAATAGCAGACCAAACCCTCCTCGGATCTAGTACAGGCAGACGTCCTCGATGAGATTTTCAATTTCAATCGTGTGAAGAGATTCATTCCCATAACAAATATCTGTCAAGAAGCCCACCATAGATATGAATGAAGTCGGAAAGGCCCGTCCTATGGCTCGTGTATTGATGCTTCTCAAACTGCCGCAAGACAAAACTCAATAATGAAACCAATCCTCCAAAGATTATCCCCCAACTTTTCCTAGGGATGTATGCGCTGTACGCGGAAGCTGAATCTCATTGCAAGACGTTATGAACAAAAACATAACACCGCCACACTTGCTTACACATTCCCTGGCCAACCTCTCAGGCTCTCTTTCTTTCCTATGCCATTTAATTCGCCAACAGCATTCATGGGGAGCTTGTTCCCACAAACACGACCAGGACAGCAGCATATGCAGCAGTGACGAAGAGAACCTCCTTCGCGCCAAAATTATTCGAGCTGTCATCACCACCTAAAGCTCTCCACCTTTTGACCCATGGCAAATGCTCAAAGATCATAGGCCAAGCCGCCAAAGTGAAAGCAAAAACCAGCACCGACACCGAAACAGTCACGAGGCTCGTGGGAAGATCTTTGCGCCACGCCATGACCAGCATAGGAGCGATTAAGGAGAGGCCACTCAGTATTGCCACTCAGTATTGCCACCACGAACCGATTGCGCAATTCCACAGACTCAACGCCTCTGCTCCAGGTGCCTCCGATGCGGCGAAAGGCCATGAACCGTGGCTTGCCAACAGGAGAGGAGAAGCGGGCGGTGTGCCGCTTGTCTTGAATCCATACATCGCACGGCTTTTGAAGATCTGGGTCAAGCTCAAAGATTTGTTTCAGCACCGGAATCAGCTTAATATGTGGTTCTGAAATCTCTGGTAAGTCGATGACTTCGCCCTGGTTTTTTGGTTGATGACTCATGGCCTGTATTGCGTTCGCAACGGCCGCTTGAAGCCAGGATTGATCTTTCTGCCTCCAGGCTAGGTAATCATCCATAGACTTTCCTATATTTCCGTTTTGAGACAAATGGGTTTCCTTGAAGCTTGCATCATGACATACGTACGGTACTTGTGCAAATCTTCATCGATTCGCCTGACCTGATCTTCGTCGCAAGATTTCCTTTGCACAATGTCGCGCACATGCGCGGATAGTTTGTGCTGATGATTGAGCAGGACCAATCTGTGCAGCACGTCGAATGAGAGGTAGCCGTATGCCAGTTTCGCATGGCTATTTATCGTGGTCTGAACAAGATTTTTGAAATACTGTTCGGGTTTCTCATCGTCGTCCGTATATTGGTTCGGCATCTGACCTGTGGTCCTAGAGCTAGGTTCACAGGGGCCCTTCTCCAGATCAACACCATTAATATTTGAATCTGCCGCCATAATTCACTGTTCTACATGCAAATACTCTTTGTAAATGGACGGGAGGAAATGCGTTCATGTATTCGTAGCCTTACTTGTGCATAGCCCATTTTTGAACAGCCACGATGAGGCTGGGTCAAAAAAGCCCTTCGCGTTTCGGTTGCCTTGAAACTGTACCCAGGCGTTTTGGAGCCTAGGATTTCCACAAGAAAGCCTCAGTGATGTGCAGTGACTTGATCTTACAAGTAAACTTACTACAAGATCTCCCGCTCTCTCTTGAATTAGACTGCATAGTAGCAAGAACTCTGTACTTACTAGGAGGCTGGAATTGAAGAAGTTATCCTATTTGTTTGCGGATCCGAAATTCATGTGTGGTATGGTTATGATTGGTTTCTACAGTGGAAGAGAGGGTGTTCCATGGCGCTGGGCTTTTTTTTCGTGGGTGTTGTGGAGGCGGCGTAATGGGGCGAGGATTCGAGATACAGACGGAATTGCCCTAGGCGCTGAACAACGTAAGACATCATCGTGGTTGGAATACACCTTAAGTTCATTTCTTCGATAACCTTTCAGATTCCCTATATCCCCAACACCGGATCATTATCGAAATCCATTTGAAACTCCTCTCTTTCCCTTCCTATTAACATCCTCAATGGTGCCCGCTTCCGCTCCTATCCCACCTTTCAAATACTCCATATAATCATCATACCCCCCCCCCCCCCCCCCCCCCCCCCCCCCCCCCCCCCCCCCCCCCCCC
>NXFV01001928.1:0-24018 GCA_002803225.1 Gamarada debralockiae
ACCACTTTCCTTTCCGTACTAAACGCTCTTTCTTCGCGAGGGGTGGGGCAGTCTTCATGGACGCTAGGCGTAGAGGATACTGTGATATTATATTCCGCCTCCTCCAAGCTCTCGAAGACTGTGGTCTGGAAAGAAGTCGAGGAGTTGGTGTAAAGGGGCTGCTCCTCTATCAACTGGCTCTCTATTTGAGGAATAAAGATGTGTGGTGGAGGAAGTGGTAAGTAACTCGCGGCGAAGTTCGACACGAGCCCGTCGTTGCTCTGTAGTATGGTAGTTATCAATTCTAATTATTCATGAATTTCCCTATTGTAGCACCAATATTTACCAGTACCATAGATTGATGGTTATCATTATAGTAGTGATAAATAATTCATTATGAACGCTACAAACGCCGTCTACAGCATTATTTACAGTCAACGCCTTGCCCTCTTTGCCAGCCTGCTACCATTCCCAGATCTGCCCCTATTCCCAGCTCCCCTGCCCCCCTTACTGCCGCCCTGTTTGCAGCACCCGCACTAGGGCTAGACCCAGCTTGCACCTCAATTACGCTGCCAGTTGTAGACCTTGTGCTACAGGCTATGTTCCCACCATATCTACTACATGCTGCAGTAACAGTTTGGCGAGATAGTTGTTGCCGGCGAGGTAGTAGGGTTGGAGCTACTGCAGCTACAAGTGTAGAAGACCTAAGCAAGAGATCAAGTAGCGTATTCTCGTTCTCCTCTGCCTCTTACTAAGCTTGCGTACGCTTTCTTGCTTTACGTTTAGATCTAAGAGGTCCCCGGTTATTTATAAAAGCAACGATCTTGGTGAGCTCGAACTTCTCTGCTTTCTCAACTATCAATACAGGAATCTCAGGGAGTTTAAGAGCAGAACTATTTAACTCCTTGTGTTAAAACTGGCCACTAATCAGGCTATATTTACTAACAAGCTGGTAACCTCCACCGGTGTGCTGAACTACTCGGCATATCAGCTTCCTCGGTTTAGTATTGTTGTGCCACATGTCGCTGGGGGTTAATAAAGAGATTATAGCAGCTTGATCATAAACCTCACTAGGTGGTATAGTATTGCCAAGCCCTATTTAGGCGTGGTTGATCTTGTTTGTGCTCTAAAACTGCCTTCTCAATATAGTTTAAGATCAAGTCCTCTACATTAGCTAGCTCTTCTATATTTAGAGGCTCTATAGCCTCGTCCCTATTAAGATTAGCTAGATGTTCTCAAGTAAATAAAGGAATAGCACTTACAGCTCGTCCTCTACTGCTCTATAGTAAGCCAGTAAGGCTTGCGGGCAAACCATGCCTCGGAGGGTATCACATGACTAGCCAATATCTTACTTCTGGTAGTACTAATAATCTCCTGAAGATCAGGCAGATATCTGGCCTACCTCCTACCTCCTCTCTCTCCCTCTTTAAAGCGCAAAGTTTCTTCTTAAAGCTCTTATTAGCTCCCTTAGCACTTCCCTGCGACTTAGGGTAGTAAGCTCGTCCGCGAATGCAGGGTATCATCTCAGCTGCCACCAGGAACACCTTTTCTTTACCCCAACTCCAAATAATTACACACCACCACATTGTCAAATAAAATAAATCTGTTCAATACGATAATTATTAGCCTTCAAAATAAAAAGTGCATTGAGTCTGTTTGTGTTTAATTATGGGTTGACTGTAGAATAAAGCTGGAAACAGGTCCCTAGAAAAGGGTGTTCCTGGTGGCAGCTCGGATGATAGTAGGGTAGCAGTTTGGCACAAATTATTAAAATCTCCTTAAAATTCTTCTCCATTATTGCAGTAAAACGTATATAGAGAGCCATTATTGGCAAGCTACTATTGTATGGACTCTATAATATACTTGGAGTCTTTTGCAATAGTAGGATATAACTACAGGTGATACGAGAAGTGATCTTTTATCTATAATACTTCAAATTAGTAAAAAAACTACTAATTGTTTTAGATTAAAATTAACCTGCCTTTAGTACATATTAGTAATCTTTATCTAGGTCATTTGTGAAGTTTATTAGACTAAGATTGTGACGGGAGCGGTGTGAATAGCTTTGACCACTGCGTCAACTGGCCAAAAAGGCACAAGAATTGATCAACGATCAATTCGCTATTCTACTATATAAGGGTGACTCCTAATGCCGACACATGCTGCACGCCTCCAACACCGATACATGCCGCACACCAGCGCCGTCACAAAGATAGACTTGATCTAAGTAATGTTGTTGGGAAATACCTAAGACTAGTACAATGGTGGCAATCAGGGGTAGCAAAGCTTATATATACAGTGACTCATACCCTGTAGTCATAGGCTAGAAGCTTCCAATAGGGAGGCAAATAGGATATATATAGGGGTCGTAGAACCTGTAGAGTAGAAAGTCAGTCAAGTTAATACATGCGATTCGAACTTGTAACTCAGAAATCCAACAAATGTGTAATACGAGTACAAGGGACTAGGGGAAGCCCCGAACAGTAGGAAAGCCCCGAAGGCCTAGAGAGCTATAGGGTGCAAAGTGACCTGGGAACTGGACCTAGGTCACCTCCGAAGGGATCGGAAAACGGCGATACGGGCTCGTACGAAGCCAGCTGCTAGTATAGCTACTACAGGAAGCTAGTAGCAGAGATGGAGTACAAGTAAGGGCTGTTGACCCTACTTGACGGAAGGCAAGTTTGTGTTCATCATTCACAACTATATACAGTAGGACCTCGCTATAAGAATCCTCTACATAAGAATACCTGACTAATAAGAATCGATCCTTGGGCCCCGTTTCTTGATTTTCTAAGTCATAGGACCTTGATATAAGAATACCTGACTATATTCTTATGATTTTCGGGTCCCGATCGTATTCTTATAGCGAGGTTCTACTGTACTACGGAACCTCTTTTCAACACTGGGAATATAGTAGAACCTGGATATAAGAATCCTCTACATAAGAATACCTGGCTAATAAGAATAGATTCTTGGGCCCTGTTTCTTTATTTTCTAAGCCATGGGACCTTGATATAAGAATACCTGACTATATTCTTATGATTCTTGGGTCCCGATCATATTCTTATATCGAGGTTCTACTGTACAACCACTATTGTCTCTTTTCCCCTATTGCTACTTCTCTGATACACTGTGATCCCTCCTGTTGCCCTCCAGCTACCTGTAGCTATTACACAAAGCCAGCCTAAGCATACATTAAGAGACTATTTTAGCTTAACAAGGGGCTCGTTTTAGCTCATTTAAAGTTCGGTTATACTTTCCTCGTCTTCTACGCTTGAAAGTGAAGTGGCCTTAATTGTAGTACTACGATTTAGTCTGCTTTACTATAAAGTGCATGGATTCGGTACAATAGAATTTAGAGTATATCGACTTTTCATGCTTAAAAGCAAAGTAGTCTAGATTATAGTACTACAATCTAGTTTGTCTTGGTTTAAAGTAGACGGATTTGGTACAATAAAATTTAAAGCACATCCATTTTTCACCTAAAATCTTAAATAGCTACTTGGAGAGGTCAAATTAATTTATATTACAGCACTAAATAAATTATATTCAAGCTATGTAAAATAAAAGTCTATAGACCACTAATAGTGCAGCACAATCTCGGTGCAAACTAACAGCCTAGTTATCTTTATCGCACTTTAATCAACTCAATCGAAGATTTACTGTGGTTTAGTGTAATTGCTTACCCTTAGCCTAGGTTAGTGTAGCCGCTGCTCACGTCCAGAAACTAGAGCGGAAAATACTCGTGTCGAGATTCTGATATCGAATTACCTGTCATAACACTCTATCCCTCGAACAAGATCTGGTACCAAAACACTAAAACGCTAGAATTCAACTGGCAACACCCTGTCTTAGAGACCAATTAATACGGTATCAAGAATACTGTGTGACAGATTGTGTCACTGTTTGTCCGCTAGGCCAAATTCTTGTCATTCCGAGCCCAGACTCCTTTGATGAAGCTTCATTGGTCTCGAGAACTCTCGGCATCAACTTCTGTTATAACAGCATGAGATATACGTTCAAGGCAGCCGCAGATGCCTACTCCTAGTTGCTTTTTTGAAACCTCCTAGTGACACTCACGTGTATATGAGTCACGTGTAAGCCCCTTTTTCTATTTTGGGGGTTGATGCCTGAGAGTACCCTAGCAAGCGTCTTAGCTTCCCGCCCCTAAATCTAATCAACTCGGAGCTACGAATATCGTCTCAAATTATAAAATCCTACTGATGCCGTTTCCTTCATCAAATGTCAACAATCTGCAGACTCACCAATCTTTCACACTTGCGGTATTTGAATCGAATCGCCAACTCGTCCATCAAATATCGGAAATACTGAACAATGTCGGCTCCCGACTCCAAACCCGTCGCGTTCTCTCGTTTCCAA
The DNA here is from genome assembly GCA_002803225.1 of Gamarada debralockiae. Classification (NCBI taxonomy): domain Eukaryota; kingdom Fungi; phylum Ascomycota; class Leotiomycetes; order Helotiales; family Hyphodiscaceae; genus Gamarada; species Gamarada debralockiae. The sequence continues at coordinate 4,360 of NXFV01001928.1, forward strand.
CTTCCTGGCCTCAATTTGCCTCTCAATTGGACTCCTCACGAGACATATTCAAAGTACAGCGACAATCATGGGATGATCCACACCGAACTCCGGCAAGGTGAAGGCAAGAATCTCTTCCGCACTGCGTTGAATGATGCCGATTGCCAAGATGGCTATGTTTCGTAAGTTCCCATGAATTCCATGTCAGCAACCTGCTAAATACGATTCACAGTCTCCCAATGACGACCCTACGTGAATTCTCCATGCTTCATATCATGAATGCTCTGACGGATAAGCCGGGCTGGGAGGAGAAGGTGCATTGAAAATGGTCACGTGTCGTAATTGGATTCTTAAGCTGACTATCTTCTCCCAGGTTTTCGACGACATCATTGCCGAGAAATGGAAAGCTGAAGCCATGGCAACTCCAGGTCGTGATGTCTCGCAAAAGATGGTTGACTGGGTCATTGCAGAACTACGATTCAAGGCGAAGATCTTCCAGCAGACTTCAGCTGTCAGTGTCTTCGATGGTGATGTGGTGAAATCTGATACCGTGGTCTCTGCAGACATTAGGGAAGCTTTGAAAGCTGCTGTTCGCAGCCTTGAGGATGTTCCGGATATTCACAAGGACTACCACCCTGGTTCTGACGGGAAAGTTCTAGACCTTGTTCACCCATCTCTCTTCCCGTTGATTTACGGCAAAAGTAGAGTTCTTGATAATGCTGCGATTGGACTTGATAATTCTATTCAGAGCTGCGGTAAAGGAACCGTCGTGCCGATCCGATCGGATGACGAGTGTCAGCTGGATCGTAAGGGGAGCATGGAGTACAGCGGGTGGCGACATCGGAGAGATGAAGTTGCTCCTTACAGCAAGAATTTCCAGGTATGTGAATTGCCCCAACCAGGGCTTCAAGTTGCAAAACTTACATTACACAGTGGCTCCCAAGTGAAGTCGAAATCACGAAGGGTGGCAATGTCAGGTATGTAAACTTCATTCATTGGAAGTTCAGTCACTTATATTCCGGAGATTTTCAAGCTACATCAATAATCTTCATCCTCAGAAGCACAAAAACTTGTATTCCACCATCGAGCAAGTCATCGAGCGGGCTATTCCACTGTGGAACATGACGCTTACGCCGCTCAAAGCCACGTACTGGAAGTTCACACGCATTCCATACGAAGCCGCCCAATACGACCCTGATCCAGACGATATCCCAGAAGAAGAAGGGCCCCAGCAAGAAGAGAGCGAAGATGAAGATGACTTTTAGTGCGTAACTTCTCGACGTGGTCTTTTGGACCAGATGTGCTGACAAAACCAACTTGAAGTGAGCGAAGAGAAAATTGGATACGGAGCGTCGCGCGCGTTGTGCAACCTGAGCCGGGAGAGTTTCATCTGCGTACAGTTCCAGACCATATGAAAGATGAATACTTCGAGCCCGGAACTATGGATCTGAAGCTGGAGAAAACCGTTGATCTCAAACGCGATTATGGCCACCGGGGCTTGCAGGTCATTGTGAAGCTTGCGAACATTGAACTTACTCCCGAAAAGCCTGACTATGAAGGTGGAACATGGCACGTTGAGGGACAGTTGGTGAGTTTTAAACGATGAACTCAATTCCCCAGAACTGACGGGAGTCTATAAGAACGAACACATCTGCGCCACGGCTCTCTATTACTATGACAACGAAAACATTTCAGATAGCCGTCTCGCTTTCCGCCAGCAATCTTCAGACGACACCATGGACATCGGTTACAGCCAAGATCGTCACGAATGGCTCAGGGAAGTCTTCGGCTGCGAGCAAAACGGTCCCCGAGTGCAGGAAGTTGGCTCTGTCTTATGCAAGGAAGGACGCCTATTGACCTTTCCAAATATCCTCCAGCATCGTGTGCAACCATTCAAGCTCGCCGATCCTACCAAGCCAGGCCACAGAAAGATCCTCGCATTGTTCCTCGTGGATCCTGGAATCCGCATCATTAGTACTGCTAATGTCCCTCCCCAGCAAAGAGACTGGTGGAGTGAGAGTGTCATCAAGGATTTTGCGAAGTCAGGGAAGGCGCTGGCGAAGTTGAGTGCCGAATTGAAGGACAAGGTCTTCGAGAGCGTGGATGATTTCCCAATTTCCATGGAGGAGGCGAAGGAGATCAGGTTGAGACTGATGGAGGAGAGGAAGAAGTACGTTGTGCAGAATGTGGCTGCTTTTGAGGCGCATGAGTTTTCTCTCTGTGAACATTGATCGGCGGGTCGGAGTGTGTTGTCGTTGTAAGGATGCCGTACATCTTTTGCCAACCCTGCAGCAAGTTTCCTAATGTCGATACTTTTCGAGGTATCTCTATATGCTGGTGCAGCATGCGTCCAATTTCATCGTGTCCATGTTCCTTCGCAATATCAGCGTAACCATCATCCACCTCAACCCCTTCCTCTAATAGCAGAGCAACCATTGATTCCAAGCCATCCTTAACGGCCATTCTGAGTGCCTGGCCACCTGTCTCTGGTGTATTTAACACAGCGCCCTTTTTTCTTAGGAAGGAAAACATCTCCTCATGCTCCAATTGAATCGCAGAAACAATGGCAGGGGGTGCGCGCAAGTCTTCTGCCGGGCTCTCATTAACATTCGCTCCATGATCCAGTAGCATTTTCACAATATCCAGGTACCCGAATTTTGCAGCGCTGGTGAGTGTGTCGCCCCATCCAAAGCGAGGTCTCGCACCGCGCTCGAGCAGAAGCTTAACAATCTCTGTGTGTCCTTTCAACGACGCGCTTCTGAGTGGATTTGCTGGCGGATTCCTCTTGTCGCCATTAACCGGTGCGCCGATGTCAAGCAAATATCTAGCCATTTCGAAATGACCGCCAGCTGCAGCCTGAGAGAGCAGAGCAGCTAGAGGGAGGGACTTTTGGGGAAGTCCGATGAGCTGCACAACGAAGGCGAAGACTTCGGGATTCTTGGTTCGCAGGCCATCTCTTAGAGCTTTCGAATAGATTGTGTGAGTTGGCGAGATATGACCGCATCGATTATCTAGTACAAGATTCAGGGTATCGAGGTGGCCACTATCAAAAATACCCCGTAACGCTGCAATTCTCTCTTCGACGCTACCGGAGAGAAATAGCTCCAGGATCTGGTTGTTTCCTCTCTGTGCCGCTGCTTGTATGGGGCATCCAAATATTAGGCTTGGTTCCATGGCACTGTATCCTTCAGAAATGAGCTGCTTGACCAGTGATAAATTATCCGTGTACGCTGCTGCCGTAAGGAGATGTTTCCGACACGCTGTCTCGTTGAATTCCCCTGTCTCGATATGTTGAAGCTTGGTGTGTCCCATTCGATAACTCGCTAAGGAACACAAGCTCTCTACATGGGAACGAAGTGTCTTGTCATCAGAATTTCCACTGCTATAACAAAGGATTTGTGCTGTATATCGGATAGTGGTTAGCAGTGAAGAAGTGCGCTTCTTCTCTGCCAAAACTCTGTAGACCAGATATGATTGCCAATACGGATGCTTGCCGATACCGTAATTCTTGCTAGTATCAGGGAAGTGTGTTTCGAAGACGACTTGTGTAATCTCTTCAGAGAATCTTCCTGTAGAGGAATTGGCATCGCAAGATCGAGGAAAATGTCTTTGGCAAATGAGGCGTTATTGGTTAATACTTACTATTGATGAGTCTCAGTCTCATGGCCCGCTTTAGTCCCCGTATCAAGACAGCTTGTGTTAAGATTGCATGAAGAAGCTCGGGCGGGAGGTCTAGGAGTTCCATCGTGACGCAATGGCTGTCTTGTGCGAGATTACGAATAAACCCGATATAGTTACCCACGGTGATGAAGAAAACTTGTCGAATAGGCTTTGTTTGCGTCACGGTGTTTTATCACTGAGTCAAAAAAAATCGATCGATGAAGTGAGCTTGGTGCCTACTTACGAGGTTAGGCCACGTCACGCCTCAGTGCGCCCCACCCGTAGTGCGGGGTAATTGCGGGGTAATCTTTACAACGTCTTCAGCCTCAGTCAACGAAACAGCAAATACACAGTGCATGACTTCTTAGGGAGACTGAATTGTGCAGGAAACTAAGATTAGAGAACTAGAAAGAAGTCAGAGTTTGAAGAAACCCAGAATTTCTACTTGACAAAGGCCTATGGTTGGCAGTGGAAATTATGTCAGCTATGAGAAGGTAACGCCAATTTAAGCATGGAGAACGCACCTTCCGATAATATAGACCTCTTTTTCTCAATAAGCTGTTATAACTTCCCGTCTCAACCGGGACCCGTCACTAATTACGAAAGTCACATCCGCGTTCTGTACTGTCGGAGGCCTTTGTGCAACCACCACCATTTTCCTGCCTTTCGCAGTTTTTGTCAAAACTGCCGGACAGACCTTCAGTCTCCCGAATCGAGATTCGAAGTAGCTTTGTCAAGCAACAGGACTCTTTGGTTCCGAATCAAAGCTCTTGCAATCGCGATCCTTTGTTTTTGATCCCCTGACAGAACAACAGCTTTCACTCCTACAGCTGTATCCGTATCCTTCTGGGAGTGATGAAATGAAGTCGTGTATCTCGGCGTCGCTGCATACTTCGTGAGGCACTTCATCTGAAGTTTCACTCTCATCTACGCCGGGCAAAATGTTTTCGCGAATCGATCCTTCAAATAGTGACAGCTCTTGTGCGACAAGGGATATTGATTTTCGATCCTGGCTTAACTAAATGTTGTTGATATCGTCCCGTGGTAAGAATTGCACCTTCCTGTACTTGGTAAAATCTCTCCAGTAAAGAAATGATGCTTGTTTTCCGCACCCAGAGGGACCCACAATGGCAGCAAATTTGCCCCTCTCAATCACCATGTTCAGGACCTTCTGCACCGGGATATCTCGAGTGGGTTATTGAAATCATGTTCTTTGGCTCAATCCTGAGTCCTTGCTTTCCGTCCCTTCTCATTCCCTTCTAACTGATCCAAATCAAGCGAGGAAGTTCTGCTCTCAGGCTCTTCTAGGGTTCTCATACTTTGGATACGTTTTACAGCAGCCAAAGCTTGTGCAACGTCGCGTCCAAACCTTAAAGATTGGCCAACACTTGTACTTCCTTAAACAACCGCCAAATATACGACCAAGTAGTTGAACGGCGTATACTCGTGGCTGTCGAGAAGTTGGCCGCCATACCATAGCACAAAAGCCATATACAGTAAGGAAATACTGTCGCTCATCGCGAAAACTAGAGTCGGGAATTTCGCCTTGTTGAAAGCTTTCTTGGTGAGATTTTGCAAGAAAATCTCGTATCAACCGTAGATCTCGGATTCCAGAGTGAGCGAAGAGACTGTCCGACACGCACCGATAGATTCTGTCGCGAACTTTGAGTTTTCGGCATATACCTCGTGGTGCATCTTCTCAAATTGTGTTTCATACCGAATTCGGAAGAACGATGCTGCCAGAATGTTGGCCATTGCGGAACAAATGGTGAATAGAGTAAGCTTCCGTTCGAAATAGAAAGACATTGCGATACGCCTCACTATGTTGAAGATTGAAATGAGTATGATTGCTATGTTGATACCAAGGAGCCGCTGGAGTTATGTTAGATCACTCGCTATCCGGGCCGTCAAGCCTCCCATCGAGTTCTTCTCTTTGTCGAAGTTTGAGACGGGGTTGGAGAGAATGTTTGGAAATATTCCTGGCGATAAATTGACGTGATTTTTTGAATATATCAGTGCGCACCTCTTTATGTAAGTCTTATGCAGGAGTAGTACTTAGAAAGGAGATTGTATTGGAGGGCCACCCGAAGACAAAGTAGCTAACGCCGACGCCGGCTGCCAGTAGACTAAACATGAGACAGTAAAAGGTTCGTTTGGTCTTGTGGATATTGAACCCAGAAATTAGACAGCGAGATGCGTTTTGCAAATAGAAATGCATGTAGAGGGAAAGCAGCTGGAACATGGCAGTTAGCCTGAGTTTTTGTATTTAATACGGATACTGTGGTACTTAGAGAGACCTACTACCGGCACCTAAAGCGCCAAATAGCATCACGTTACATCATTTCCATTGCGGCCTTTGCTCCCAGAGGAAAAGGCCAAAGCTACCCAGGATGGATTTCGGTAGTTTGATGCCCGGGCTCTCAGAGGTAGTAGGCGCCAAGGTCCTTCATGTAAGTTGCTTTCTATCTATCCAAGAGATGCGCTGAAATTTCCAGGGCGTCTTATTTGAGAAAATGAACTACGACCAGTACACCACGGTGATAGAATCAAAAGTCCGAGGTACTTGGAATTTCCACAACGCGCTCAAATCCTAATCATTGGATTTCTTCGTCGCTATTTCGTCAGCCACTCGCGCAGTAGGAAACAGAGACCAGGCTGCGTACTCTGCAGCCAATACATTCCTCAATACCTTTGTCCAGTATCGCATCAAACTAGGTCTACCAGCCTCAATCGACCTCATTGCTCTTTCCGACGCCGGGTGTCTCGCAGAGAACGCAGACGCTGCTGCCGAAGTCAGTACCTACCTTGGAAGCGATACCATATGCAAAGCCGAATTATTGGCATTGCTCGGAGCCGCCATCGATGGTCGACTTGCTCGTACCTGTAACAATCACACGATAACGGGTATGCGGATCACATCTCCTGTTCCATTCTGGACAACCGATGCAAAATTCAAACATTTGCGTCTTGCCGAGGAAGCTGCTACTACCGCAGATTCTAGTGATTAAGCTGGCGCAATTTCTTTAAATGCCGCGCTGAAGGCTGTGCGGTCCCTTGAGAAGGCTCAGATGTAGTGTGCAGGGGCCTGTTGAACAACTGCCCTCGTGTTGATATTGGAGGCGGAGGATATGGATATGAGCAAGTCTCTCTCCAACTTTGCGCTTGATTCACTAGTTGCGATTGAGGTGCGGAAATATATCACTAGAGAGTTGGAAGGCAATTTAGATGTCTTGGAGTTGCTGTCCAGTGGATCAATCGAGACTTTGGCGAAGGCCATTCTAAACAGTATAAACCTATTTCCTTTGCGTCTAAGATCGCTGATTAGTACTGCTCTAAGATCGTTGATTGGTTATAATTTTTAGCCTCAAGTTTAAAGTTTACTATTGGCTGAGAAGCTAGCTCTTGCATTAGTACTTCTAAGCTCCGATTACACGTGAGGAACACTAAAATTGAGAATTGTGATCAACTTAAGTTTATTAATTTATAACTCAGTTAATTTTGATCTAATTCTCTTGATTTTAGAATTATAATTATAGCCTCTATTAGCTTTATAAATAGGATCTAGCTTTATATCTCTATAGGTATTATAGTAGGGCGATATACAAGTATAAGCGCTTCTTGATTACGCTAGGTATTATACGTGCTCTTAGTAAGGGATAAAACAAGAACGAAAACTAATAATATAAAACGAAGGTCATGTACTTGAATATACTATAGAATATACTAAAAAAAAAGAACTATAAGATTATATAAGTATTTAAGTACTACTCTAGCTATAAAGGCTATTTTATACCTAGCTAACATGTGATTATACTAGCTAAGCGAGATTCTTACAATTGTAAGACCTATAAAAACCTTAAAAACAAGGCTATATTAATTTTTCCCTACTATAGTATTATAATACTACTTAATTTAAATTAAAAGATAAGATTATATCTTAAATAGTTTTAATTTTAATATTCCTTGCTTTTAAAGTAAATAAAACTTTTGTATTCCTTTTACTGTTTAACTGTTCCTTCAGCTCTATAATAATGCTTTTCCGATAACCTCTTCTTAGTCTTTAATACTTATAGTCTTAAATTATCTCTCTCTCCCTTACTCTTAGTTATATATTAATCTTATATATTATAATGTATATAGTGTATACGTTTTATTACTAGTTTTTGTCTCTTTCTTTGATTAGTAGCTAAGGTTAGCCTAGTCCTTTTATAAGAGTAATATTCTATTCTAAAAATTATATATACTATTCTTAACTCTCTTAAATATTATTATTATCTTATTTAATATACTTACCCCTCTAATAAGAACTGCTAATATAAATCTTAATACTTTTATTCCTCTTATCTTAAGCTTCCCTTCTTTAGAAAAGGGTTTTTCTTATAGACTATTTAATAAGTTCTTTATCTATAAGTTCTTTAGCTTAATTAATATCTTTAAGGTCTTTATAATTAATAGATTTGTCTTTAATGCTACAAGAGGTATAATTACTAGTACAAATAAGAAGACAGCGGTTATTTAATGTAATTTTACTTAAGAAATATAAATTGACAATATAATAAATAGATAGTTCTTAAAGTAAGATAACTGGCTAGTTTTAGATAGCTAAGTATTCGTTATAGGTACTTTGATTTTATATAATTTGAGCTTAAAATAATATTAATTCTATTTAAGTATTTATTCCTTTTATTAATAAGTCTAATTTTATCTTATTATATTTTACTACTCTTACTAATATTTATAAGTATTAAGGGATTAGAAATTAATAGCGCGCCCAAACTATATATATCACTATAGTTATCTTTTGCTAGATATATTACGAAAATTATTTGAATAAACAGAAATATATTTAGGGGCTTTGATACTATTATAAGAGTATACGATAATAGCGCTCTAGATAATCTGATAGTTACTAAAAGGACCTTGATTCCTATCTAAGTCCTTATTTAACAAAATAAGTAGTAAGAGAGCTTTTAAACCCCTAGTATTAGATCGTTAATTATAATTACTAAAGTATAAGTAAGATAAGCGTTTAGTCAAACAAATACTTTCACGAGAATAATAGACCTCTCTATAGTACTTATAAAGGATATTATTAATTTCGTATTACATACTATAGTTGCAGAGCATGGGAATTAAATTAGGAAGTGTTGTCTGATTTCTCGAAAGGTAAGGGAACGTAAGAGCTATATATATACGGCTCGCTTAGAGTATATGACTTCCCGCAGCGCTATATAGGAACGCTATACCTTGCGATACACCCCTTAGTTAAGCGATCCGAATAGGAAAAACTTAACTGCCAAGCTCTGTTATTAATATCAGGAATATTATAGTCGCGTGAGACAAGCTCTAGAGAGTACAATAATAACAATAATAACAATGCCTTTAAAGAAAGGTAAAGCCGCGTACGTACGTATAGCAGTCGCTTATACTACTTGTAAAGGAAAGAAGATAAGTCCCTTAGGTATTGTTTATAAGCTTATTTTAATAAGTTAAGCTTATCTTAGTCTATTAACTAGTTCAAACTTCCTTTATAAGCTTAGCTAACTTATTAATTATAGAAAACTACTGCCGCCGCCCCTACCGCCGCCCTTGCCATTGTCCTTGCCCCCGCTTGCCGTCGCGCCACCGCTACTATTACCCCTATAGCTATTATAACCCCTGCTTATCATCGGGCCGCTGCCTTTATTACGGTCACTACTATTATAATAACTCCTACCTATCGTAGTACCGCCGCCCCTCCCGCCGCCGCCCCTATCGCTATCGTTACTACGCCTAGTATACTTACGCGCCTACTAAAGAGTAGTCTTTGTTAGACTCCTTACCTTAGCTATATTAATAGCGCCTTAGTAGAACACTCTAACAGGGACTACTATAATACTATCTCTGCTAGCACTCGTTACTAGTATTACTCTTCGGGGTACTTGTGCCGTCTACTCCCTACTATTACTATCGCTCCCGCCCGTCGTTTAGTCGCTACTCTTATAGCAGATAATATATCGGGTTGTATAAGTTAATCTCCTTACGTACTATTATATTTAGCTAACATAGAAAGCGTTTTACTATACTCCGAGGTATAGTACGCCTTATACTAGAGGAAAGTAAAAAGAGTATAAGTATTAAAGAGAAAGTAAAGAAGAAGGAGATTAAGAAGAAGAACGAGAAGGAGGAGTTTAGTAAGGAGACTTTACTAGCTCTCCCCGCGTCCTTAGCCACTTATCGCGAGCGTATCAAGGCGCTTCTTAGAGAGCTAGTAGACCTCTTAGTTATCTAAAGGATTAGAGCTTTGTAACCTATAAATAGTAGCTTAGGAATATTACCTATACTATTCGAGTTATAGGCTTTATAACCCGTAAGTAGTAGCTTAGGAACGTCGCCCTTACTATTCGAGCTACGGGCTTTGCAACCCGGAAGTAGTAGCTTAGGAATATCGCCCTTACTATTACAAAAGAAAAGTCTTTACTCTTAACAAATAAAATATAAATAAATATATAAACTCTTACTCTACTTAATCTTCTTAATCTTATTACGAATATCTTAAAGATTTAATAGTACTCTAAAGCTCTCGAACTTCTACCTTAGGAGGTTCTTAGTTAAACTATCTATAGGTATATTAGTTATTAATAAGTAAGTAACTTAGAAAACGCCCTTGCTATACTCTTAGCGGAGCTATATATTTTGAATATTAACGTAGTATAGCTTAGTTAATATTCTTATATTCTCTCCTACTACTAGCTTAATTATTTATTAATTATTACAGAAGATTATCTAAATGTCCTTAAAGTTAAGCTATAACTTATTAAAAAACCGTCTTAAAGCTATAGTCTCTTTTACTATATACTCTAACGTAAGTAGCTTAGCTTCTATTATAAAGGTTATAACTATATCTTAACGAGCTACTCTCTATATAACTAGACCTCCAAATAGTATAATAATATACCCTTAAGATAATTACTTTATTTTAATATTATCTATAAATAATATATTAAAAGCTATTAAAAGCTGAATTTCGCTTCGTGCAATACTATACTATATCACTAGAAAGTATATAGTAAATAAGTATTAAATCGTCTAATTTACTATAGCGAGGTACTTTATACTTAAGTTAATTAAGAAGTAAGAGAGCTATATAGCTGCAAAAGTAATATCTAGTCTAATTATAATAGCTATATAAAGTACTAAACTAACCTTCTCCTAATACTCCTTGACTTAAGTAAAGGTAGCTTATCCCTTGTTTTTCTTAAGCTTATTATATAGTAGTAGAGTACTTAAATACCTCCTACTAACTAAGGAGAAGCGTTTTACAACCTTCTTAATATAAGTATTATAAACTAAGGATACTATTTTTATTACTTAATCTCTAATCACTCGAATACTTAAAAACTACTTAATGTCTCCTAGCTCTTATAGCTAATAAGATCTCTTTATTCTTTTAATAATCTCTTAAGCTAATCTTATATTTGTCTTATAGTAAAGAACTAGAATATCGTCTATATAGAACAAGACAAGTACCTTTCGCCGCTTGTCTATAAAAAGACACAATTCTTCTCTACTTAAGGCAAGATTAAGCTTTTAAAGGGTTATTAAGAAGTCTTTGAACTAAAGAGCTAGCGAGTCCCTAAGTCTATATAGCGCTTGGTCGATCTCCGTAACTATACCGGGAACCTTAAAACCGTCAGGTAAGTAGTAGGCTACTAGTATACTACTCTCCCCTTATAAGGCATTAATAAACGCATTAATAATATTAAACTACTTAATCTCTAGATTAAAGTAAGCTACTATAGCTATTACTACTCGAAAGGAATAGGCTATAAGTATTACTATGTACGTCAACACGATCGTCTTATCGTTCTACAGATCGCCTCTCACGATAATATATAACTTATATCGTATTAAGTAGCCAAATATATCTACCTTATATACAAATACCTATTTTAAGAGGATCAGTTAAGCCTTTGTCTAAGTAATTAGAATCTTACGCTAGTACTTTCGAGCTTCCAAGTTACTAATCTCTAGCTTATAGTTAGCCTTAAAGAGAGTGCTGAGAGAATACTTTTCTAAATCTTTCTATTTCTTAAGGGCCTTAGGAAGATCGTTTTAATAATATTATAGTAAATTATCTTTCTACTAATTGTTCGAGCTAAGATAAGGTATTCTTAGTTATAGTTCTAGTAATTTAAAAACATAGTTCTATTAGACAGCTACTATAAACACTATAAGTATAGTCCTATAATTATTCCCTTTTTAAAAGCCCTTTAGCTAATTAGACTAGTAGATTTTAAGGAAAGATTCGAGCTAATTAAGTTAATTATTAAGTTCTAACTCACTTTAAAATAGTATTATAAATACTACTTTTATATTGCCTTAATCGTCTAGATTATAGTCCTAAAGCCTCTTACTCGCCTAAGACCTTAGTCTATAGATCTTATACTTATACTTATACTTTAGCTTTACTAATATCTTTACTCTAAACACTTTAGCTATAGCTTTACTTACTCTAGTTATCGTTATAAAGTACGCTACTCCCGATTCTCCTTATAAAGAGGAAGCTTTAGTGTTAGTAGCTAAAGGTAGGCCCTATAGTTAGCTAAAAGAGTATTACTATATAATTACTTAAGATATAGTCGTGCGCAAGTTCCTCTATAGTAATAGCTCTTCCTAAGCTCTTTAGCTTTAGGCGCTTTGTCCTTAGGTACTTTAACCCTTACTCTTACTATAAGCGTTAGTATCTCTTACCCTTATATTTACTATACTTATAAGTTCGGGGCTTATACACAAAGACAAAAGTCCTATTAATTAATTAAAGGAATTAAGGAGATTTAGCTTACCTACTCCTAAGTTCTAGCTTACAGGCAAAGTAGGTAAGGCCTTACCCCCTAGATCCTTAATAGAGCTTTAAATTTATATTGTAAGTTTATTATCGTTATATAATCCTATATTCTTAAGAACTACTCTAATATCTTAAAACTCCTTATACTCTTCCTTAATTAGCTTAATAATATATTAAGTAATCTTTAGTAGTTAGCCGACTACTTTTTCGAGCTCTAGAATATAGAGGATATCCTTGTCGAATATAATATTACGTAACATAATAACCTTATTAAGCTAGGGAACTTATATTCTATAGATATTAGATATATAATAACTAATAAGATAGTCTATATACCCCTAGGGTATTACTTTATATGCTCTCTTATATTTTCCCGCCTCTTAGTCCTTAATTAGTAGGTACACATAAGCTCTATAGACATAAATACTATTCTAATTAGATCTTAGATTAGTAGTAATTAGTATAACGAGCTATAGATCATACTATTTAAAGTAAGTCCGAAACTAAGTAAGCATTACTTTATCGGGCGTATATATACTATAAGCGTAAGAAGGGCTCTTATTATATAAGTAGATCACTATAAGAATATACTTAGGCCACAGCTTCTTAGGCAATTATACTATATTGTGTATTACAATCGACTTAGTAATAACCTTTTGTCCTACTCTCTTAGCTACTCTATTACTCTTATAAGTATATATCAGTAAGAGCTCGAGCTCGATGCCTTCTTCTTAGACCCACTACTTATATATTAAAGTACCCTTAATTACGATCACAGAAGTATCCTAGTTATATTTCATCTTATAGATTAATAAGTTATATTAATATTTTACCTATTAATCAAATCGCTTTATACTTCTAAATACCTTTACGCTACTCTTGTCTTATAACAGATAACTAAAGAGCTTCCTACTATACTTATCCTTAATTACAAGCACCTAGTTTAAACTATTATAGCCCTCTAGGAAGTCAAATAGATCCTATATAATACGAAAGAAGAGTCAGGGGAAGTATCTCTCTAATAGTTACTGTAAGACCACTTGCTTAGTATAAGTAACTACACAATACTAGTACTTCACTCTAGTAGGCCTATTAATCACAACGTTCTACGCGTTTTTAACAAGTTTCAACAAAGCTTTTAGACTAAGGTACTCTACTCTCTAGTATTACTTCTCTACTAAATTACTACGGGGTTTAGAATAGTCTCTTAATCTTCGGAATCACTAGTAAAGATAGCGTTCTATCGTAAGGAATATTATAATACTGGTAGTACTAGTTAGGATTACTAACAGGACGCTCGAGTAAGTAGAAAGAGAGTTATATTCCAAAAAGACTAGATTATATATATACTTTAGTTGCTTAAGTACTACGCTCTTCTCTTTAGTACTATACTATAATAAGTAGTCTAAACTATTATACTAGACTCCTATAGCCCTAAGTCAAGCTTCCGATATAATATTAATATAGAAACCCTTTATTACTACTATATTATTAAGGTTTAGATCTTCGGAGTTTAGTCCTTATACTCTATTAAGGATCTTCTTAATTACTTACTTACCTTGTCCTATAATTAGTAGGCTCAAGAAGCTAGCTTCCACAACTTCATTATACTTAGCTAAAACGAACGAGTCAAGGATAAGTAGGGATTTATTATTCATAAGGTAGATAGCTCTATAATTATCTAAAAGCGTACTTACTAAAAGCGGGTATTAGGAGTAATTTAAGATAGCGTAAATCCTTAGCTTATCTATTTAGTTTATAAGTATTAGGTTAATAAGAGTAGTATTAATCGAGCTAGGAAACGTTACTCCAGAATTCTCTAATAAAGAGCTCTTTAGTTAAACGCTAGATTATATCTTTGGCTTTAGAGGAATTATCTAGCCCTTACTCTCTAGGTTCTTATAAAGCTCCTTATTTGACTTCTAGTATAAGCGAGCAAGCACTACCTCAAGCTTTTCCTTAGAGGGCCTAAAGAACTTACACTTTATAAAGCCTGTTACTACTAGTTTAAGCATAGTATAGTCAATTAGCTTCTAGGGGTAACGATCTTACTAGTTTTCCTTATAAGGGTAAGTATACTCTTGTACTATCAAAGATAAGCTCATTTCCGCTTCTATACTTCTACCTATCGTTATATAAATTACAAGAACCCCTTTTTAGCTTATACAGACAGAATTTTCGTGGATAAGCGCCGTAAACTAATTTCCGTATTACTCTAGTATAAGTATTAGCTTCCTAAGCTCCTCTATTCTAATCAAATTAACGAGCTATTACTTGCCCTACTCTAGTGTAAGCTTAGCTAAAATAGCGGACAGAAAATCTTTGATCGCTAATATACTACTAACGTCAGGAATATTATACACTTATACTCTAGTAAGAGCTCAGAACTAGTCTTTATATTATCTCTAAGGGCTTACCCGGCCTTATTTGGCCAGTTCGAGAATATTCCGGTATTCTTACCTAACTGTATTTACTATACTTGTGTTTAATAAAGCAAGTTAAGTCTAAAGAGTATATACGATATTCTAAAGAAAGACTCTGTTTTCCTAAACGAGCATGGCCATATATAGTATAAGAAGCTTCTTATCGATAGTACTATTTACCTAGTTCTATATATATTAATAGCGTATAGCCTAAGCTACCTAGCTCGACTATTTGACTATATAGCTCTTTAAAGCAAAATTAAACTCCTTCTCTATATCTTTGATCTACATAATACTTAACTTATTAAGTCGAGGCCCTTTCTATTATATAGTCCTATAATTACCTTCCTATACTCTTAGTGCTTACTAGTACTATTCTTCCTGCTTTGTATTTGTGCTTTTAAGGAGTTCGTTAATTATAGGAGGTTCTTCCAGAGATATAGTAATAATATAAGAAGTATCTAGAGTACTAGAATTAATTATCGGCTATACGTTTTAGAACGTAGCATAGAAGTTAAGCTATAGAAACTATACTAGCTAGCTTAGTCGGTCTTTAAGAAGTATATCGATTACAATAAGTAAATCAGTAGTTAAGGTTAATATTTCGAATAAAGTAATTATAAGAACAACGCTCTACGAGCACAGTAGTATATTAAATAAAGGTATAGAATAACTATAAGCGGCGAACCGGGCTTATAACTATTATATACTATAGTTACAAAGCATAGGAATTGAATTAGGAAGTATTGTCTAATTTCTTAAAAGGTAAGGGAACGTGAGAGCTATATGTATACGGCTCGCTTAGAGCATATGACTTCCCGCAGCGCCATATAGGAACGCTGTGCCTTGCAATATTTCGCTAGTATTATAATATATATTAAAGTATCTAATACTAGTCTAAGCGCCCTTCCTTAAACTCTAACCTCTAAACGTTAATAAGGCCTTAGATCTTTAACTTCAGGTACTCCTAGTAAGCCTCCTCCTCTTTATTCTAGTAATCTCTCTAAGGCCAGTCCTTCTAGTGCTTTAGTTTCGACTGTAGTTAAGAGTTCTACTACTACTCAATAGTTAGTAGACCTAGAGCTATCTCCTATTATAAAGGGGTTCTTAGATATATTAAAAGGGGTTAATAAGTCTAATAATAAAGATAATATTAAGGGCAATAATTTGTATAGCGCTAATAATCCTCTGCCTAAAAATAAGAGAAAGCGAAATTCACAAAAGAAGAATTAATTAGTTTTTATATACTTTTAGTCTTTAATAATTACTTAATTATAGTTTAAACTATACTTTAGTCTATAATATTATAACCTTAATTTAAACCTAAAATTATAATAAGTATTATCTTATAACTTTCGTTTATCTTTTTATAAACTATATCTACTTTATCTCTATTAAATACTCTTTATATACTAGTAATTATATACTATTAGAGTTTCTTATATTGTATTTTCGTATATTATCTGTATTTTATAACTTACTCAGGTTATATTAAGATATAGTTATTATAGTAACCTCTATATTAATATTATATACTAGGCATAGATCTAAACGCCTAAGTACTTTCGCTATAATAAGGACAAACGTCTTACTTTTACTCCTTGACTATTAAAATCCTTATCTTTATCAAAACTCAAAACAAGGCGCTCTACTAAACGGATATATCTTTATTCTTTATATACAAATAATTAAATATTATTAGAGTTTCTTATACTTTTTCTAAGTATTAATTATGTTTTATATCTTACTCTATTAGTACTAGTATAATTAGCTAACTATCCGGCCTTGTATATCAAAATCCCTATCTCTATTAAAACTTATAATAAGACGCTTTTCTTAATAAATATATCTTTATTTTTTATATACAAATTATTAAGTATTACTAGAGTCCCTTATATTATTTTAAATCCCGCTCTATTAGTATTAGGTATAATTAGCTAACTATCTGGCCTTACGTATCAAAATCCCTATCTTTATCAAAGCTTATAATAAAACGCTTTACTTAATATATATACCTTTACTCTTTATATACAAATCTTTATACTTAAACCCCGATATATAAAGACACTATCTTATAGTTTTGGTTTAGTTTACGTATATACTATTATTTTATAGATATAACTACTAGATAAGATTTACGCTATAGTATATTAGTATATTATTTTAGGTTTAGTTTCAAACTCTCTTATAAGGTTCTTTTATACCTTATAATTCTTCTCTTCTTAGATATTAATATATTTATAATTTAATATTAATTTATTATCTAATTCGATAGAAACTATCCTATATCTTTGTTTAAAGTTTTAATAGTATAGCTTTAATCTCTTTAGACTTAAGATATAGTTTCTCCTTAAATTAGATTTTACTTATAACATAGGTTTTTTATAATTACTTCTATAGTTCTAAGTATAATATCTAAAGTAATTATTATATATTATCCCTTTTATCTTTCCCTTTAAAATAAAAGTATAAACTATATATTAAGATTAATATTATTATAGATATTTTATTTATATATATATATAACAAAATTTCTCTTCTTTAGAATTACTTAATTCTTCTTTAAATAATATTTTTTCTTTAATACCTTTAAGACCTTAACTTCGCTTTATGACTAATAGATCTATTAATTAGAATACTTAAAGACTCTAAGATAATACTATATAATATAATAAAAATAAACGCCGCTAATTTAAAAGACAATAGGCCTTATAATCTTAATAATATTTACAAATATCCTCTTTACTCTCTCTCTCTTAAAGTTATATAACTCGATCTTAAATTCGCTTTTTAATAGATAACTCTATTAGTACTTAAGTTTAATAAGCTTAAATTATTATTATAGTCTAGAATTATATTATTTAAATACACTATCTATAATAAGAATCTCCCTAAAACGATATACTTCTATAGTATTTAAGGTTATAGTATAGGACTATTTCTCTATTTAAAGCTAGCTAAATACTCTAATATAGTTACTATTATACTAAACTCTTAAATACTCTAAAGATTAAGGAGAAGTATAAATTCTATTGTACTAATAGCTATAAATCCTATATTCTTAACCTCCCTAAGTATCCCCTACCTTTTAAATACTAGCTAAATAATAACTATAAGGACCTATAGCTACTCTAGTGATAGCTTAATAATACCTTTGCGTTTATATCCTTATAGTAAGCTAGTAGTCTATCTAAGAGCTTTAATAGACTAGTAAATATTATCGTTTTAGGCTATAATTATTACTTCCTCCTTAAGTTTTATATAAACCCTAGCTAAGAAGATAATAATAATATTATATCAATTAAGTAGTTCCTCTTCAATTAAAAGGGCTATAAGTAATATACTAAGTAGAATAATATTCCTATAGATATAGTCTTAAAATAAAAGGCTTTTCTTAAAGAGATTAATCCCTATATTTAATGACTTCGAACTATAGTAAAGATAGTAACTAATAGTGATTATAATATTACTATTCTAGAGATTAAAGGACAATAAAAATTTAACCCGAGAATAGAACAACTTAATTAAGCCTCTTACTCCTTATTACTAGTTATCTACTAATGAATAATATCGCCGCCTTTATAAGGAGAAGTACTACTATTATAATACTTAAAGGTTAAGATATAGGAATAAGTATTAGATAAAGAAATTAAATTAATTCTTAACCCTTATAATCTCTTTAAGCTAATACTAAGAAAGTTCGGATTCTAGTATAAAGATAGGACTAAATTCGAATTTATAAACTTACTTAGCCTACTCTATAAGCTATAGCAGTATCTACTACTATTACTATATAGTCAGCTTTATATAAGATAGGGAATTAAGACGAAAATTAGTATTAAGATATATACTCTTATAGAATAGATATAATATTAAGTTCTCTATAAACTCTATTTTCGATTTTTTAAACGCTTAACTAGAGAGTATCTTTATAATACTTAATATTATATTAAGGAAGAGAGATTAAATTTCATTTAAGGTAAAAGAACTTCTTAAGTCTAGCTCTTTTCTTAAGTAATTAGTTCTAATAATCTAATCTTCTATAATAATAAAAATATACTTAAATTTATTAGAAAACTCCTTTAAAGCTTTATTAGTTCTTAAGCTTAGTTATCCAAAAGAGTTACAAATACACTTATAGTCTATAGGTCTAAAGGAAAACCTTTATTATTTATTATAATAATATTTAATTTAAAATAGCTAAAGATCTAAGAGTTACTTTACTCTAGTTAAGATCCTTATAATATCTTACTTAATATTTATAAGGTCTTTTACGCTCGACTTTAGGCTCTTATTAATACTCTTCGAAGTAATATCTTTAAGGATTTAATATATATTATTTATATTATTAAATTCTAAAAGAGAGGGTACTTTTATACTTATATTCTTTATAAACTTCAACTTAAGTTTCTAATCTCTATAATTAATAAAATTATATTAGCTAAACTTCTAGACTAAGTTAAGGACCTTAAATTATATACTATAGTTAAGAGCTATATAATATATAGTAAATCTTATCTTAATCTTAATAAAAATAGCTATAGTAAACAATATAATCAGCAAGGTAAAAGGGAATATTACTATAGCTTCCCTTATCTAGTTAAACTAACTACTAAGATTAATGAAAACGGCCGTATTAAGTATAAGTGTTATAAAGAAGAGGATACTTAAGTAGTATTATATATTCCTCTTCTCTTAAAGAAATTTAACTACTATATTATAGTTAATATATACTTTACTACTAATATTATCTTATATCTCTTTAAGTAT
>NXFV01001930.1:0-36117 GCA_002803225.1 Gamarada debralockiae
CAATTAAGGACTATACTAATAAAGGTAATAATAAAGGAGGTCTATTTATATTAGCAGAAAGAGATAATAAGAAGAGAAGAATAAGGTCTTAATAAGATATAAATATATAAAGGGCTAAGGCTTATTATAAGGGAGATTATAGTAAGGGCTTAAGAGAGACGACTTATAACTAAATATTATATTTTCTTAAAGGAAGTATATTTAAAGAAGTATTTAAGAGGTATTTAAGTAGTTCTAAGTATATTGTTATAGACTAATACTTTACTAAAGAAAGGAATACTTTTTATTAAAGCCTTTACTTACTTACTTAAAAGTATATATATTTAAAGAGGAGTTAACCTTTGTATAGTAAAGTTAATATAGTAAAGTTAAAGTTATTAAGGGAGTAAAGGAAAGGAAGGAGCTCTTATATAAAAATCGAATTAAGAGGGAAGAGTATATTTAAAGATTAAAAAAAGGTCGAGAAGTATAATTTAAAGTAAAGATAAATCTATATATATAATTAACTAGAAAGTTAACTTAAAGAGAAAAGGAAAAGATAAAACTTCCTAATACTATTATATTAATAGTAAAGGAGACGTTATAGATTAATAAAAAGGACCTTAAGAAGTATTAGATTATTTATATAAAGAAAAGGAGTATAACTTCTAAGGAGATATATTATAAAGTCTAAGCTAAAGTAAGAAGGTTAAAGTTTATATTTAAAACTTATTAGTAATAATAATAAAAAGGAGATACTTAATTAAGCTAATATAAGATTAAGTTAATAACAAAAGAGTAAAAAGAAAGGAAATAATATTATTAATAAAGTTATTATTAAAATTAAAGTTAATTAAAGTTATTAAAGAGTTAAAGAGTTAAAAAGTTAAAGATTTAAGGTTTAAAGGCTTTTCTTTTATAGATATTAAAAGATAATTATAAGAAACTAGGCAAGCTAATTAAGATTAAAGCCTAGATTAAAGCTTAAATTATTTACTTTATTTAAAAGGTTTAAAGGTAATAATATTAACGAGGTTAATATTGTTAAGGAACGATCACGTAGTCTAGTAGTACTTATAAGATAAGGATTCTTTTAATAAAGCTTTACTTCTTTTTTGTTTATTTTATATATAATTCTCTTTTCTTTTCTTTTTTAGTACTTAAGAGTAAGTATAAATATAAGGGGGGATAAATATAGTAGGAAAATCAATTATATTAATACTAACTTAGCTTAGCTAGATATTACGTACTATATAATATATCTAAGCTTTTATTAAAGAACCTTTCTTTTAAAGATATAATAATATAATTTAGGATTAATATATATTTATTATATATATATAGTTAATAGTTATATCTTTTGTTTTAGTTTTAGGTTGTAACTAATTAATTAAGCTTTATATGAATTCTATAAAGTAATTTCTAATTAGCCTAAGAGTTAGTAACTATAAGTAAACTTTAGGCTAAGATTAAATATTAGTTTAAGGTTTTTCTTAAGATAAACAGGATAAATATATGCTTATTACGAGTATTCTAGGGGTTAGTAATAACCAAAGAAAAGAACAAAATAATATACTCTCTTATACGTAAGCAGTAGGTATACGTAATTAAAACTTAACTACTAAATATAATCTAAAACCCTTATTTTTTTTGGGAAGAGTTGTGATTTTTTGCCAGCGTCGCGGGTCTGTGTACAGACTATATCATGTGATAGTGAATTTTTAAATTCACATAATCAAAACTAATCCCTAAGTCCTCGCGATTTACAGCGCGCCCGTAGGGCGCGCCATAAATCACTCGTTGGTACGAAAAGTAAGTTGATCTCTTTTTAGATAATCAGATAGACATGGGACTTGGTAGGCCAGGTGGTAGATAGTAGAATCAATGCTCATGAACCACGATGATGTTCTGACCATGACACCATGTGATACCCGGAACTAACGTTCCTGAATTCGCGTAAATGCTTATCTCGACTCCACTCCCGAAAGGGCATCCACGGCGCACGACAAGTCAGACACTCCTCAAGCCATGCTACTCAGCCGCAATATTTCGTAAGCCAGCGTCTTGCATGCTTAAATAGGACAGCAATATGTCCTCATTTCCAAATTTTTGGACGGAGTCATGAATTATTCACCGCTCTGCGTTACTGTCCCGCAGCCTGCGAGCTACCGCTATGTAGGTCTCGTCGGTTTCGGTCTCGCGCTCAGGTAATAGCCATGTATATCATTGTCAGATATTTCCGTATTTATATCTGAGCATTTTCTCTCCTGGAAAGGTTAAATTGCAGCCAGCGCACATATCCAAAAGCTTCCTGCCTCGAAATATTCCAACTGACCTGTCAAACTTCACACACCAACCCAAGCCACTTCTCGCTAAATTATCCATCCACTTTTTCTTCCGAAGCCTCAACCCCACTTCGACAAACAATTTCCCCTTTTACATATTCATCTACACCATTTAATATGTGTATCGCACTGGCATATGGTCTGAAGAAGAGGTCGGATAGCAAGAAGGGAGGAGAGCCAAACGTGCGCTCTGTGGACGCAAGCCACCGACCCGCGAGCCCAACCTCGAAACTTCCCGGTGGACCTACCCCACCTGCGGTCTCGAATGCTCCACAATATGGAGGTTACACACAAGGCTCTTAGCAATCTAGTGAACTCCAAGAAATATGGGGGTAGAACATGGGGATAATTAAGGAAGGTCGAAGTTGGAGTACGGGATCTCGGGGTCTTGGGTGTGGAAGTTTCGGGGGAACTCTGGTTACTTATGGATTAAATATATCATCTTGCGGGGGCAGACGGTCGACGAGAATAATATATCATCGCGTATCTTTCGAGATCTAACCTCCTAGAATAGAGTCTTCGTTTTGTAAAAGTTTCCCTTTCTGCCATCACGTGAAATGTTCGATGTAAATTCTCCCACTCTTATAATAAATGGGTTAGAGATTGGAACCAACATACAAGTTATAAATGTAGTGCATATAGAACAACCGCTCTCCGACCTTAAATTGTGTGCTCATTTTATCCAGCTTTCTCCCTTCGTTCCTGACCCAAATAGTCAATCGTGTCACATCTGTGTAGATCTGCTCAAGGTACCTCTGCCGCAAGGCTACCAATTTGGCAAGGCAACTGGCATATCTAAAATTTCATCTGCTTAGGTAGAGCTTAAGTATATTGGAATCTGTAATGTCCGATTCTTGGACTTGCTCATCGATTTCGTGAATGCCGCTAGGCTTGCGGGGGCTCTGTGCAGGCAACAGACTTATGTCCCTCCTTGCCGCAGTTGTAGCAAGTTACGGGCGGAGTAGGTGACGGATGAGGCGGGACAAGGGCCGGAGAAGTAGGGACGGCAGGACCAGAGTCCGACCTTGTTGCATTTGTTAGCGCAAGAATTTAGTGTGTCGCTGCTTTCATTAAGGGGCCGACACGGACCATAAATTGCGGCAAAACCAAATTTCGCTTTGCTTAAGGCATTGCAACAGCAGCATAGAAAGTATCCAATTGGGGCAAGCGTAAAACTTCGCACTACTCCGAGTACTAGCCATACTGTACTGAGGCGACTGGGTAGAGGGCCGTAGTCTAGGAAAAAAGGTGCTTCTCATTACAATTTGATGATGATCCGCCTGCTGAGATGATATAGTAGAAATATCGCCCTGAACCTCTGTACTATAACATAACACTTTATTGTTTAGTGCGACATAACACCGGCCATAAGACAATATGTTTTGGTCAAGCCTAAAATTTCTGGGGACTTTGCATGAGCAGGGCGCTAAATCCACCCATGGTCATTGCTATTATACTTTCGGTTAAGGTAACACGATTACTTTACGTAGTTTGATATGCCGTTTGAAGGGAGTATTGAGTTTTCTACATACTAAGTCCGCAGCAGACATTTATGTCATATTATAGATTCAAAAAATATCTATATAAAAAGAGATATCATCCTATCTTTTTAATCTTCAATTCACATTATCAACTACTTCTACCTTCATATTAAAAATGCAATTCACCAAAGTCGCTACCTTTATTGCTGTGCTAGCCACTGCTATCTCAGCTGCTCCTACCACACTTAGTCCTATTGACGAACTCGCTGCCGTCGTTCGCACTACCGACTCAAGTCATCCAATGTCTGCCAATGTCATCAAAAAGAGATGCTGCGCTGGATGTTCATCTTGTACTAAAGCTGTATTTACACTAGGATTTGTAAGTAAATTCTAATTAAAGCACTTGCTGTGTTGCTTAAGCCTATGCTAATATAAATCAAATAGTGTTGCTCTGCTACAGCTTGTATTGGGGGAGGAACCTTAGACGCACAGGGACAATGTACTTAAGGGGTTTGGTGTCTGTACAGAGAACATGTGATTAAGGGTTTTGGTGTCTATATATACGAGTTGGATATGTGACAGAGTTTCCTTAGGACGTCTTCTTCTTTAGCTTAGTCTTTTCGAATATACAACGGTTCTTATGATACGGCCTTGAGCACTGTCCCTTCCGTGAAGCTGTCACACTGACGTTATGGCTGGCAGAGATTGAGAATGTACAGTGGTAACAGATTTAGGCCCCTTGTCTTTTGGTGCGGGGGGAGGGAACCTTTTCGGGCCCCTCGTCAAAAGTTGACGATTTCTGGTGAGATGGTGAGCAGATCTGAGCTGGGCATGAGTGATGGCGGTGCATTGTTACGTGATCATCAGGATTGGGAAGTATCGAGATTCCGATGGTATAACGAAGACTCTTTCATAACGTTTTTACTATTTTATATTTCATTATTTAGGGGACTAGGGAAGATTACTTGTTGACGCTAATGAGCGTGTATTGTCTTGCCTACTTACTCTAGACTTAAGAGCAGTACGACGTAGTTGTACGAGCTAGCCTACGGGTGGGCGACAACGGTCAATTCGTCCGTTCGGCTACCTTGCGGGCTAAGAGCAGGACTTGCTCCCGCTCCTCCCTATCAAGTAACAATCGCATAATTTTAGCACCGAAAGCTAGATTCTTTGCAGCGGCACTGATGATACCATCAGTTATCGGGAAACTCAAGAATTCAAGTAGATACCCAACCGCCTCGTCGTTACAGTAGACGATCACCGTGTTGATGAGTCGGTTAGGAATATAAGGTTGCATCCGAAGAGCTACCAGACATAATTTGTTGCCTTCGCACAAAACAATATCTGGTATTGTCAACCCCTCATCCTCTGTCACTCGGCGTATAAGAAGGTCTGATGAAGAAAACTCGCCAATTCCCATCGCATAGGCGTACGCGCCAAGAAGATAAACGTCGAGCTGGATTCGATCTTGATGTTCCGGTAAAAACTCTCGGTTGGTTATGATTGTCTCCAAGACATCATGGGCTTTGTAACGAATAAGCGAAGACATCTCTGTCGGTTTTTTTACCCAAGTGTTCAAAATAGAATCGAACCGCCACCTTTCTTGCCACAGAATTCCCCCAACTACTTCAATCTTCATTACAAGACTACTTTCTCGAAGTATTGTTTTGACAAGCTCTGTTGGGTTGTTGGGTTTTGAACGGATAATTTCCCACATGAACTCGACTTCGTCGTTGTATTTGAGAAGCTGCTGTATGAGCGAACAACCTTGGAAGTGACGCATTGGTCCAGGTTCTGATGAACAAGTAACACGGGGGCCAGGTGTGAGGTTTTCGAGTAGCAAGTCCAAGACGTGCTCAGTTTCGAAGCTCAGAGCTAGGTCGACAAGGTGGGCAGTGCCAACGTCGTCAACGGAAAACGATTCAACGCATATTCCGCCTTCAAGAACAGCATACATGGCTTTATAACTACGGTTTACCGCCGCATCGAACAAGACGGAATGCCAATATTCTCTTGGAATCTCAAGGCCTAGACTCTCTTCGAGCAAAACCTTCATAACCTTCGCTCTGTTGCACCGCGCTGCTGTTTGCGCACAGTTCACGCCCTGTAGATTTTGCGAGGTGAAAGTTGAGACCGAACGCCGATTGTGAATGAGATTTGCCACGATAGTGAAGAGGTCGAAAGCACAAGCCACGAATATGGGGTCTGGAGGAGAGCTCTGTGAGAGTTGGAGGTAAAAGGGAACGCTTGGAGCAATGCCAGGGTCGTCTGGGAATGTCAGCCGGACACGTCTCCGATCCAGGAAAGATGGTGTATCGATGAGCTCAACCATGATGCGAGTCATCCATTGACCAAATCTGCTTCTCCAGCCTTCTGTGTAGAGCGGTGAAAAGAGGAGAAACTTTTGCAAAAGGCCATTTAGCCTTCCGTCTTCCTCTATGCAAGAAGCCAGTCGTGAATACGGCGCCCAGTAGATGTCTGCGTGACGTGTCCATAATCTTTTGCATTTGAGAGCTGCTTCAGAAGCATGAGTTTTCTCGAGGCAAGGCGGAAGAACTTTCTCTTTAGAGGATAACAGCCACCACAAGCATTGTTCCGCAGCCAGTGAATTGCACCTAGGATTAGAATATATCTCCAAGCTCTCAAGATACTCCTGTACTGATAGATGGGCGAATCGAAATACGTCGATGTATTCATCGTACACAACTAAGTTGCAACATATACTTAAGATATCTGAACGCTCAATAGCGGTATGGTCTGATAAGTCGGCCGCTACTGCAAGCATGAAGGTCCCAGAGTCGAGGGCTTCATGCGCGCAAAGCAGCCATTTCATAGTCCTTTCAGCAATCATTGGATTTGGGTCCTGGGATTTCCGGATTTGAGAAAGAACAGTGTTGTAAGACTCGGTAAGATCGCGGGGCAAATGCACCAGCGTATCCAAGACGTTGGCTTGTGTTTTGATCTGAAGTGGATCGCAAAGACTCTCTATATGGAGGCTGACCAGGCGAAACATTCCTTCTGCCTTCTTTATCAAACTTTCGATAATAATGGTTCTCAGCTCTGTGGAGACTTTGCCACATAGAATTCTTTCTTCCACAATCGCCTCCACTACTCGTGACACCACAAACCTTTGAATATCGTCCATATTGTCGGCGGCGTGGATATAGAGGTTAGGTGTCCGAGATAAACGATGAACGAGATCATGGTCGTCCCTGCTGCTTACAAACACCTTAACTATGTTGTTCGATTTTCTGATGATCGTTCCAAGGCCGCTCAGAAGATCCTGTCTCCGCATCGGATCGCATTCGTCCAACCCATCGATGATGATTGTTGCTGGGTTGCTTTCTAACAGCTCTATTATGACTTGTACGCATTCTGCGAGGTCAAGCCTATCAGGTTTGCGCCCCCTGGCCTCCTTTTTCCGAGATTGGTATGCAGCAACCACCGGCTCTCGGATCGGTTCATTTGCCTCGTTCGAGGAGAGTTGCTCTATAATGCATCTCAACAATTCTTCTGGATCCGCTCTTTCTGGCTCATTTGCATTCCGCGCACAATAAAAGTATGCGACCGGTGCTACGCTGATCTCTGAAGATACCTGGAATTGGAGAAAGTTGATCACGTGCGCGATGAGCATGCTCTTCCCAGATCCGGGAATGCCGTGAAGCCACAAGATAGATGAGCTACTAGAGCCGAGCCACTCGATGAACTGGGGCTTTTGCAAAAGCCACCGACCTGAGCCAGGCAATAAAGTTGACGACTTGCTGCGATGGTGGCTTCTGTAGTGAACGGTTGAGAGCCAATTGAAGATCTCCAGACGTTCACCTTCTTTCAGGTTGTCCTCGATAGTTGACAATTGGGTTGCTATTCGAGTAACTGGTTCACTGAGCTCGTGCACCACTCTGTGCAGCTCGTTGAATTCGTGGCCAACGGTATCTCCTAGTTCCACCGTCCGCCTCCGTACATCTTCAAAATCCTGAGTATTCAAATCAAGACTTCTTGCCCCATCTGCGAGTCGACTCACAGCACCATCAGTGTTGATCAGTACCTCGCCCGAGACAAGCCTGACATACTCATCCACGTCACTGTGGTTAGATTTGATCTTGGAGATATGTCTCGTCGTCATCTCTTCGAGCTGGACGATGCTCTTGGCAACTCTCACTATTGATCTTTGATTGTAATACAGATGAGCTTTCAGGAGGAATTCCAGAATAGATGTGTACAGTCGAGTGATGGCACCAATCAATGCGATCTGAACGCTGCTGGCTCTTTGAACGTAGAGGCGCTCCACAATCTCATAGCGTGCGATGAGATTGAGCACAAGCTCAAGTCCTTCTAACATTGCACCGTTCGTCTGCACATCATTAATTGCAGCCTGTGTCCTTGATTAACAAAAAGGGGATTGAATATCCGCTCTAGAGCTCACCTGGAGCACAATTCTCGCCGCAGCCCATGGCAAAGCCGCATGGCCGGTATCATATTGAATGACATTATCTCCAACTGCTTTGAACTTCTCAATCCAGACGGCCATCTTTGCGAAAACATCTCGAATGATGATGACATCCCCCTTTCTGTTCTTCAGTTTCCATCTCTTTTTCTGAGCAGCCTGTTCGGCGTCTTGAACGATGGAGAGGACCTCTTCCAACACCTGCCTTCTATCGATGCCAGTGACTCGGAGGGCTGCAACATCTTTTGCATCCAATTTCTGGAGAGCGGCTTCCCACAAATCTTCTGGAGACCTGTTGGGTATCAGCAATAAAATACAGTCAAGATATGCAGACTGGAACTTTACCGGGCGATCCCTGGATGAACGGGTACGGCTGGAGTCGATGGCATCGCCAGCTAAGTGGTTCTCATATTATCGAAGCAATAATCATAAAACCCTCGTTCTCGCAACCCTGACTGATCTCATACCTTGAGAACAGAGTAAGGCTCCAGGCAACCGCGAGGCTGTGAGGGTCACCACAATGGCAGGTGAATGGATGACGGTCTGAAGAGGATGAATGGCAAGCTTCCCGAACATCAGCGGTTGACAGGTCCCGAGAGGCGAAGGCTGCAAAGAGCAAGGAGGCCTTCTGTTTCGTTTCGTCTGGATGTCGTCCCATGAAAGAATTCCTGAGTTGGACCCTGATTCGGGTTAGTTTTAAGATTCGCTGTCGCGGTGTGCAGCTTGGCTGAATGCAGGTTCAAAGGTGCGCGGGAGAAGCGTATATCTGGTCACAGGTGCATCTCGCTTCGGATTTGATTTGCGAAACTAAACTTCAACAAACTCAGACTCGTGTTCCAAGACCCACCCTTCAAAACGACCCAGAGTTTTTCACCTATAACTCTGCGAAAACAGCACAGAAAAAATCCAGAAAAAAACTACATATTAAATATAACAGTAAAGAACAAATTCGACATTGTTATATTACTGGCTTAGCGACCTCTTAATAGTTCATTCTAGGTTTGAATACATACTTGTTTTTAAATGTTCCTCACTTAACTTTCCGCCGGCTTTTTTTTTGGCCATATGAATTTTGCGTGGGTCGTTTTGACGGGAACACGAGTAGTCGTCCCCAACTTTCGAGCGCCAGTTTTCTGTTTTGTTTGGCAGTCTCATCGAGGCTTATGTCTACCTCACTCCCTCTCGTCTGTTATCCTGAAGTCGCAACGGATGAGAGATTTCTCCAGATCGGCTGCAAGCAGACTCTTCCAATCGAGACGGTATCCTGTCAGGTCAGTGTCATGTATTGCCAAGAAATACTGGCGGGTGAGCTCTCCTGCAAAGCAGCAGTCGGGAAGATGCTAACAAGACCCTTTAAATAGCTCAAGTTTCGGCATGGAAGGGGCCTCGATCTCTCCGCACTATCCCCGCCACCAACACCACGACGCGATTCGTCTGAGACAGCTGCGTGCTCCTTCGAAATGCTCCGAGAGGCCGAAGATCTGTCTTGAGTTACCCTTCTCCGGGTCACCCAATTGAACTCACGAGCCATCTACGAACTGCATACACACATATGGGGTCTGTCGAAGAAGCGGGGCACCTGATTACCAGCAAGGGCCCCGGCACATTCAGCCCAGGGACATTAAGTAGGAATGAGGCAAACTGGCTATTCCGGGTGCTGACATCTGCAGATCACCGCAACCTCTCCTGTGGCCATGTCTGCGCAGAGGTGCGGACACCTTCATAAAGTCTATATCCTTATGCTTGTTATCGTGGATTTTGTCTCCTGCCCCGTCAGACTCCATATGTTTGATTGGGGACAGGCAATCGATTGGCACCGAATCTCCAATTCAGCACCAGAGCCTGCTCTTGGGAACATGGTCCAGCGATTGAATATGAGACCGGATGCTCCTGGCTCGCAAGAGCTCAAATGGAATAGGGGATTTCGAGGCCGGGCATGCACCAAGAGATTGAGCTTCACCTGACTCTTGAGGATAAATCTGAACTCTGGCTGACACACACTCCCCCAATTCTAGGGCCCTGCAAATTCAAAGAGCGTCCACTTGCTTCATCTCCTGCACAAATATATCCTTCATTTCTGAGTCCAACCAACCTCCATCTAATTCGCCTCTACAAGAACGGGACGAAGACACATTCCTTCTCTGTATCGTACGCCTGACGATACTTCAGAATGCCGTAAGGCTTCTGTCCATGTTGTGCCAATACTCAATACACGCCTTCAGTCTCTATCCAAAGTGTATATATCGAGACATCAAGCAATTGGAAATAATATGGAAATTGGGAAGAGAGTGAGGGGTATGTCAAGGCTATTCCATTACTCGGGTGAACAATTAATGAGAAGAACAAATTGAGCAAATGTCAGGCCTGTCCTTGGTTCGCTCTGTGTGTCAAAAGGCCCAGCGACAGCATATGCGGTACATAGTGACCGTCAGTGCAAGCATCTGATGTTGAGACATTGTTCTGCGTTGCTTGGTGGTTCGTTGTCGATTGCTGGTTCATACATGATTGCCATCAGGTTGAGTCACAAGTTGCAACTCTTAAGATTTTCTTGGAAACACATTGCTCTCCATCATTCTTTCTCTGTAGAACTCCAAATCATGGCATTTAAGTTCTTGAATTCGATTGACAGCAGGCGAGAGTCTTGCCAAGAGATGTGAGTTTCTGTTGTTTTGTGCTGCTTGTCATGGTTAGCCCTGATTTCTTGACCTTTGTGATTTCAACCATGCCACTACATGTGAAGACATACGTGCGTTCTATGCCTTTCCATCGACTAACTACAAACCGCTGTGCAGCAAGTCCTGTGTAATATAATGGGGAGGTACTCTAGTGCCGTTCATATCGGAGTGCGCAGTCACCAACCGCAATTCAGCGAATCAAGCGCAGTGCATAGTAGCAACTCGTAGTAGTAGCACTAGAGATACACGCGAAGCTTCATCAACTCTCTCAAGGACCTTCCTCTTCTGTGACTCAGCACGTGATGATGCAAGGTTCCTTGCAGATGATGACTCATTCGTGCAGCCAAGAAATCTATCCAGATATCCAGGAGCTCAATTACTTCTATTCTCTTCTCTTTAGCTTCATATCTGATGTTCATAATACAAGATGGAGAAATACGCTGCTGAGTCAGATCGCCTGTGGCTTCAACCTCTAAGCATCGAGGAGCATCTAGACGATTATCACCTCATTGTATCGAACGAAAAAGCTATGATGTGGTCGTAATGCCCCCCTCCTTTTTCCTTCCATCTCCTTCCCATACATTTCCTCATGCCTCTAACTTTATAGAACGTTTCATAGAATGCGAGATATCTCAACAGGCCTCGAACACACGAAGCAAATGTTGTCTAACCGCATCTCTACCCCTGAAAAGCCTTATGTTGAGGTCTACGCTATTTTATTACGGCCGTTGAGTGACAAAGGAGATGAGAGAGACGGGAAGGATGGTTGGGGGAAGGCAAGAATGATCGGCACTGTCGGCGCTCCGAGAAATGAACCAGCTGGTGCTGAGATTGGGTATGGATTGCATCCTGACTATTGGGGGAAAGGGTATATGAGTGAGGCTTTGAAGTTGTTTATTGGCATTTATTGGGGCCCTGGAAGTGCGTTCTCTCCTTGTGATGGTGCCGTCGAGCATTTCGCACACCATTTTTTCTTGTCTTCATGGGTGATTATCACGAGGATTGAGAGTGTCTAACTAACCGATTCTTCGAGTAGGGGAAGCTTCGAGAGAAACCCTCATAGCTGAGATTGACCCTGACAATACCGCAAGTGAGCGAGTGGTAAAGAAAGTGGGGTTTAAGAAGGGGGAACTCTTGAAGGATTGTTATCAACGGGCATCAGAAGCTCGCGCTGGCATAATCCAGAAGAGAGATCAGCGGCGTTGGTACTTACATCGTCCAAAAGAAGGCTTATGGGATGGTTATGATATCGGTCAAGTGACAAATGCCCCTGAGTAGATTCTTAGAATCTTAGCTATTAGTTTCCGTCTCTAGGTTTTGGATTTGAGTCAAGACAGTATCCTCTCCGAAACTACACATTCTATATTTTGACTGCGAAACAAGTTTCTTGGCTTTGCGAATGCCTACAGGAGGAGGTCCGATACTCAGGACAGGGCACAATAAGACTACATATAGAAGAACATTTTGAGGGTTTTGGAAAATAAATCTCATTACGTCATATTCCACAGTCTTCACGATCTCTACATCATCGTCTCTTATTATAGCCCTTTTCAAAATGAAGTTCTCCTTACTCATCAGAAGCACCGCCTTACTCTTCGCCTCAAGTCATACAATAACTATACCAACCATCATTAATGCAGAGATTGAAAAAGCCGGTTTCACCACCAAAACTTATCTACATAGGGTTGCTCTTCCACTTTCCATACTCTCTCAATCTATGCTGATCTTTGATAGCCTCCCATCAGGAGGTGCAAGGCGGTGCTACAGCTCGCAATTTCGACCTCTCCATTTTGCAAGGTACCGCTGAAGTCACTGCTAGACTGTAGGTAAATAACAAGTAGATTGGTGAGACTTCTCTTACTCATTCACACTAGGTTGATGGGACAAGAGCTCATCACAAGGCCTTAAAATCCCATATCACTTGAGCGAAAGTTACCCTGCATTACACCCTAACTTCCCTGACAAGCGAGCAGGACTGCCCCCATTTCTACGGCAACAAGAAAGAAGAAATCCAACAAGACAACAGAAATTACGACCTTCAAGGCCACTTGCAATGCTGTAAATTTCCGAGCTCCCTAACTTTGCTAGCAAGGTGCATAATGGTGGATGCCGAGGCCTGCTCAAGGAGCATATCAGAGTACAGCTGGACGTGCACCAAATAAACCCTAGCATAATAACCTATCCATTGTGTCCAAAACTAATGGGAGTTGAGGATGTGCAGAGATAGAGTGACCCAAAAGTTTTCATCAGGTCAATTTGTCTCTTGTAGGGTCCCAGAGGGTGTCAACCGCTTACAAAACACCAGATATGCAGACGTTGCATTCAAGGCGTATTTGAGAGCCGATCCAGATTGTCACGAATGCCTAAATCCGAATTTCAACTCGCGCTGAAGCCATGCCTAAACTCATGTTGCGTATCTGGGATTGATGATCTGTTGTAAGTGTGACTTTCTGATCTGCACATGTTACTAGCTACTCTGGCGTCGCGGTCATACTTGGGAAGAGTTCGATGCTGATGCAGAGCAAGGCAACAGCATAACGAAGACAACGAAACATTACTTTTACTTATCGGAAGGTTCTTTCGGAGGTGTCCAAACTGCTGCTGCAACCTTGAAAAAGATGAAGGCTGCGATCACTTATATATTTTTCAATTTCCGCTACTATAGCATTTCGGGGGTTTCCTAATCCAACATATGATGATCCTAATGAGTAGTAGGTCGAGAATCTGCAGGGGGTCCCAACCACGAATTTTTGCTAGCGATATTTAGCTCCGTGGGAGGATGTTGAAGAAAATGGGTGGCTTGGACAAGGTGATGCTTGTCGATGTCATAACCGATACATGCCCGCCATTGAATCCTGACCGTTATATCAATGATGATAATCATAACGAGTTCGATTATAGGGAGAGAATGATTAGGTACACAAGAGATCAGGGCCCCGAACTTCGTTCCATGATGACAAACAATACTTAGCCCTTGGTGCTAGGAGACATTGGGGTGCCATGGTAGCTCCGAAAATTATTTTTAGCCTCCAGTCACTGCGGTCACATTTTGCTCAATTTACTATCAACTTATTTTAAGGCCCTTACGGACTGCACTGCACAAATGCCCCTCGATTTGGCGCTCCATCATGTGTCATCAGTCCACAATATGTGACATCGTAAATACCATCTTTGTTTGCACCCCCAGGGTGATAATTGTCCCTTTTGTAGATTGTATCGAGTCTTGAAGTTGCAGCGAGAAACAATACATCCTCGGTAGACATATATGGTGAAACGTATTCACATGGAAGTGGTCACAGCGTTCTTGATGCTTCATCGAGGATAACATATATTTGTGAGGCTATGTGAGAACTAGATAGGAACTTTCAGAGAATGACTCGATGAAACTGCGACTTCATAACAAGGAGAACATTGAACAAAAGCATGTAGACAAATCAGAAGAACACTCATAGGACAACACTCATAGGACAACACTCATAGGACAACACTCATAGGACAACACTCATAGGTTTTCCACACTCCCTCGTCTCGAAGTGAGATCACTTGCAACTGTCCATCATTCAGTGATGCCGTGGACGTTCTTCATGTGCTTCACCATATCCCTCTCGCGCATCCAGCCCTTCGTGCCAACACGATCACATCCTTGGTATCTGCATTGAAACGGAGAAGGATGATCTTTCTTCAGATGCTTCTTGAGAAGGCTGTTGGTCTCAAATCCGTTCATCAAGACTCGGTCACAGCCCATAACCTCGCAGACATACGCAGACGAGCTGTGGCGCTGAAGCATGTGATCTGTGAGCTCTTCCAGAGTCTTGAGCGCCAGTGCCCCAAAATAGTCACCCTCACAAGCTTTGTCGCGGCAAGAGAAGAGCGAACTGCTCTCGGAATCCTCAATACGGTGGTAAATGCGGATATGTTGACGGAGGTGGTCTTTGCGCTTGAATCCATTGTTGCCTCTATAACTGCATTGGAAAAATGGTCAGCTTTAATTTCCTCACTTTATCGGGTCCTGAGGGTAAATGATCCACAACATGAACCAAAAGACAATGCGCTAACTTACTTGCGGCAATGTGGGCAAGGGTGGCGAGTGACATTTGCCTTGTGAGTCAGCTGGTGTCGAAGGAGATCCGCAATCCGTGTGGCCTCGGATCCACAATCAGGATATCTGCAAACATAGGCTGCGTGCATAGTAGAACTTCCATGATTATCGAGGTGTGCTTGAAAATCGAAGACTAGTCCACACTGGGCACAACTGTATTTAATATCCCCGTGCGATATCTCGATATGATTCACATTTTGCCCACCCACCCACTCATAATAGCTACCTAACACTCGCTGCCCGCATCCTGGCACTGCACAGCAGACTGAGTTGTGTCTTGTCCACTTCGAGTGGTTTATCAACTCCTTGAACGTCAGAAACTTCAGCCCGCATTCATCTTTGTCGCAGACAAAGGGAAGATGGGTCGCTGCCTTGCTTCGTGAGCAGTATATGTTCACAGAATCGAAGTTGAGGAATTGCTCTTTGGTATCGAGAGGGGCGTCACAAGTGGCACAGATTTCCTTGTGATATATAAATCTATAGAAGATATTCAGGCTAGTGCAATTAGCAACTGCCCTGTACCGATGGTATACTAAGAGCGACTCACATGACCTCGCTCTTGCGCGATGTATTCTCCTCTGATCTACTGGCGGTATTTTCAGCCCCAGGGAAATTATCCCTAGCATTCTGGTGCTCGGTAGGTTTGACGGTCGGTGAGGAGAGAATCTCATTAGCTTCGATGGGTGCCTCCGGAATGTACCCGATACTCATCGCGTGGGGGAATCCAGTCTGGGGAATGTCTGCCCATTGGAAATTCGGCCAATCAACATTGCCTGCTACCAGTGGGAGCAACGTCTGGCACGGCCCGGTACCGAGGCAGGAGTATTCGACTTCAGGCTCTCTCTCGATTTCTGGGATATCAACGCGATGTTCGGGGACGGCGGATTGGGTGTATTCGTGCATCAGTCCAGCCCTTTTTCTGTGAGCATGTCTTTTTTTTAAGACTTACCAGTCAGGCTGCAGCAACTCCTCCTCCTGACGCAAGAGGTCTTCGAATGATCGCCATGATTGGTCCGTGTTGTCCATGGCGGTGGCGGAGTGCAGCTGCGACGCGTCGAGTCGGTGAAAAAGGGCGGATGCTTGAGTTTTCTTGCGTAAAGCAGCGATGGATTTTTGATGAGCAGGCGAAGCTATGGTGCGAGATTGTGTGTCAAGGAGGTGTGGGATTGATGGTGGGGTAAAGGAGATAAAATGCTGAGGACGGTTACGCCCTCGCCGCTTTTGTCCAAGCTCCTTTTAGCGTTTGGGGGCCATAAAAGGGCAAGTTGCATGGCTGCACGCTTCACTTCCTCTCTTTCCTTTACTGCGGAGTACCACAAGACATATCTCAAAACCGATAGAGCCCTCAGGTCCTATCATTCTTTCTGTGACGGTCGCGATTGAACTAGTCTTGGGAACTTCTGGCCTCATCCAGGTCATCCTCAACGTACCGCTTTTTTCGCGGTGAACAGAGGCAACTGTCAGAATTCTTCGCTCCATGCTTCTATGTACACGTAGTTTTGCGTTGTATTGATGATACTTCTGCTCCCCTTTCAAGTGTGAGAGTGTTGATCGCTCTCCCATAGTATGGCTGAAGCCGAAGTACAATCACGTGATCCTCATGCAGCTCTTCCAGCTTCGAAGAATATAGAAACTATAGAACTTAAGTGGCCAAATATATTAGCAGAAGACAGTGGATACCGAAGTACGTTCACTTCTTTTAGTATCTCCAAGTCTTCCGGATAATGTCAAGTCATGTGACTTCACATTCTCTCTTCTCTCATAATAAAGCTACCTTAGGTTCCGGGAATGGTAAAGCAAATCGTGCTTGAAAGAGGCCATATGAGAGCAATACTTTATAAAGTATTTCTTAAATACGTTCTGGAGGCCTATCAAGGAAGACGTGTTTGGGGGCCATTCATGAAACGATCACCTCAACACCGGATTACAACGCACCACGTCAGAACACTCTGCACTGCAGGGCCAGGAAGGAGGCAAGGTCAAAAATTTAGTGTAACAGAAAGTGCCTTTCTGCTGGATGGGACATCGGCGATAAGGCTTGCTTGTCCAGAAGCCGCTGTTTCATGTTCTAATTCCATCGCGGCTAGTGTTGGGGGGCTGAAAACAATGAGACTACGTTGAAGTCTGGAATCGTATTTCTATGCACAATTTCTTATTGTTCTTCAGTTTTATCGTTGACTTGGGTGAGACGAAGTTCTGGAACTAAATAACGTTGATTCCTGATCGATTTAATTTTTTTCGTCACGCAATTGCTTCCAAAGGATCATACCTCCTAACTACGCGCCCGAAGTCCGAGAGACCAGAGTGGCCGAGCCTTCTCCTGCCAGGAGTAGTGCGAGCTGTGCGATTACCATCCGTTGCACCTGCGCTAACCCGTTCATCAAATACGGCACACCATCAACTCTTTGCTTTCTAGTAGCTGTCAGCCCAAATCATGTTTGGGGGGCCAATGACCATGGCTAAGTGGAAGCGGCGTTCAAGGTTACCGGCTTGGAAGTCATCAGACTACAAAAGGCTTACCGGTCCTCGAGATACTCGAGTACTTATCATTGCTCCTGGAAGTGGCCATGGCCAGCAAGTCCAATGCGCACTCCGTACGATCTCCCTCGAGGATCCAAATGCCAGCTTTGAAGCTTTATCTTACATGTGGGGGAAATTGAAGTCTATTAATAGAGCTCCTATTGTGCGAGAGTTCTTTTCCATCTGTGTCCATGGGCACCGATTTGAAGTCACGCCGAATCTTTTCAACGCCCTGTTGCATTTGCGCCACCGGGATTAAAAGAGGGTTTTGTGGGTAGACACTGTTTGCATAAACCAAGCTGATTTCGAGGAACGTGGGCAACAAGTTAAGTTATGGACCACATGTACACGAAAGCGGACCAAGCAGTGGTTGATTTGGGATTTAGTTTTGCCGGAATTCGCGCCTCGGAAGATGGCGCCGCAAGATATCATTTAGTCGAATGGTACAGGCACCATGTGACCAATCGCAGTCTTAAACAAACTGGGCTAGCGATTTAAACGCCTATTAATTAACTAACAAACCTACACTTAAGTAGTTCGGAGAATAATATCACGTGGGTGGCTATCGCATATGATAAAACGCCATCCTCTAAAACAAATCAGTAATAACACAGTAATAATATACTACCTTTTTCAAAGTTTGAAACGAATGCTATTAGAAAGGGTCATTCTTGTGTAGAGGTTCATTTTTACAAAGAAAAGTCGAAGCGTGACATTTCTGTCCTAAATCGAGTAAATGTGTGTGGCATTGCCGGAAGTTTGAAAAATGTAGCATTTCAGGGGTTCAACCGCTTGTTTTATGTCCGCTGGAAAAGATAACATAATATAATGAATGGACTAGACTGAAGACCACTTGTGGTTTGATTTTCTAACTCTACAAAGCATTATTAATGACAAGAACAATGGGGCTAAATGTTCTGTAACGCAAATCATGTAACTAATAAACATAAAAACGAGAAAATACTTATTCATGAACTCACTACCAACGCAAGGTCCTAATTTTACCCCGCCCCAGTCTTCACATCACCTCTTGCACCCTAACCCTTGCCCCGATACCCTCCTGCGTCTCCTTCCCTGACGTCCTAGTACTTCCGCCGTCAGAGATTTCTTTCCCATCGCCATGTCGCCCGGTCCACAACTTCGCCTGCTTCGCCCTGACGAACCAAGGGGGTATACCTCCCGTCGGCTTATAAGTCCAGTATTCAGCAGCATCAGCATCCGGTGGTTCAATCCTCCCTCTACTGACCAATCTTGTGACATAAATCAAGCCGTTGAGAACCGTATAGGTGAACAAGCCAGCGATCAGTCCATATGCGACAGAGTAAGAGAAAGGCATCGCGGCAATAGTGACGAAAGCCGGTAGAGCATCGCCAATGAAGTTCCAGTTCACAGAGGTGACCTGGCGCATCATCAAGCATCCCACGAGAACTAATGTGCAGCCAGTAGCCCATGGTGGGATGGAGGCAAATATTGGTGCGAAGAATACCGAGATCAGGAAGCAGAGCCCGGTTGTCATCGCGGTCAGGCCCGTGCGCCCTCCCTCTGTGATACCTGCACCTGACTCAATAAATGCTGTGGACGGCGAGCTGCCAAAAAGAGAACCAATGGAAATTGTCAGGGCGTCTGTGCAATAGGCGATTGTGGAACGTGGGAAATCTCCTGATTCGGGATCGACGACGCCGGAGAAGCGTGCCATGGAGTAGAGAGTTGCGGTACAATCGATTATGTCGACGTAGAGGAATGTGAAGAGTGCAAGGGCGAAGTGTCCGCCTGCTCCACTGACGTTCCAGTCTTGGGCGATGAGGGTGTTCTGGATGGGGTGGAAGGCGACGATTTGTTTGAAGAAGGCGAACATTTCATCGCCTGATTCGGTATGTGGGAAATAGGTGAACTCTGTGTTTCGGCTGAAGAGCAGTCAGCCTGTTCATTAGAGAGGGGACAAGATTACATACGGCCAGGAGATGATGGAGACAACAATGATCCCGATGATCATGGCGGATTTTACTCGATACGACATCAAATATGTTGTCAGTACACCACCAAAAATGACTCCAATCCACAGCTATTTCTGTGTTAGTAATTGGCTTTAACTGAGGGTGTTAAACTTACGGTTGGGTTGGTCATTTTATGGCTCGCACAATGGCCATCTGTGTCTAGATACTGAGGGGCACAGCCTCCAATATCCGTTGGAGTCGCAGAAGACCCTGTAATCAAACCGATACCAGAATATGACATTCCAATCTCAGTGAGAAAAAGTCCGATACCCACCCCACTGGCAACTTTGATCGAGTGAGGGATGATTTTGACAAGCCATTGTCGCATGCCAATCAACGAAAGCAAAACGAAGATGAAGCCTTCAACGAAGACTGCTGTGAGAGCGAGTCGATAGGGGATCGGGCCGGTGCCGTGGAAACCGACAACTTGATAAGTAAAGTAGGCATTCAATCCCATCCCTGGCCTGCCTTATATTAATACCCGAGACAGTAAGATGCCAGAACACTTACGCAAGCGCAACGGGGAGGTTCGTAAGGAAGCCAAAGGCGAAAGATCCAACACCAGCAATTGCTGCTGTGGCAGTAATCAGATCTCGATTGATTCCTGATAATATAAGCTTCCTTGTTTTTGTACTGATGGCAGAGACAAACCAATTAAACATTCCTCGTATTTCAGGTCCTTCGAACACGTTGGGTCCTTGGTATCGGTGCACACGCAAGTTCCCCCACTTTGAGTCAGGATCGACGCCTGTTGGAGTCAGAGAAGATAGATCGTTTCTGAAGGACAAACTCACATTAACAGCAATAATATATGACATGGTGAAGAAGGTGGTCAGCCCAGCTCGGATCTCGGTGACGAACTTTGCGCCTTTCCTCTCCTTTGGCTGCTAGGAGTCAGCGAGATCGCTAGTTGAGGAGAATGGATGTTACATGGCCGGATCCATCTAGTCGAAATACTCTTCCGAATGTCGACTGAGAGATCTTTACATCTATAGATTTGATCGAGTCCTTGATTGAAACCATGGCTGAACGAGGTCGATCTATGCTTGGAAGCGCCTGGAGAAAACGTGGGAGACAGAAAAGAGATTATACAAAATTTAATGAAGAGCGGCAGTGACTCGAAGCAACTTTGACTACTGCATCAATAGAAGCATGGCGAGAAGCGCTCACCAAGACAACCGCACTGGCCGACCCTCGTCACAAAAACCAAACCAAATCAAACGCGTTTGCCCCACATGCTACTTGTAATTGGGGATCAAAGACACAAGGTTGACAAGGGCTCGGTGGCTTCGAATCCACCCGGCTGCTAGCTGCCAGGGATATGACGAGATGATTTACGAGATGATTTACACAACAGAGTATGCCTGCATTTGAATGGAGAGTTGAAACCGGGATGGTGCAAAACCCCGTGTGGCGCCCAAGTAAAAGGCAATCAGCTTGACGACAGCGGCCCTGATAGGTGGGCTGCGACTGAAGAAGAAAAGGCATCAGATCTGGCGGAAAGTGACGGATGCCACTATTGATCACGAAGCGGACTGGGAAGCGAGGGGGAGTCAAGATAGACGTCGGTCTTGTTGCGAAGGCCCAACAGCCAGCTCCAGAAGGTTCGTCAAATGATGGCCTTGAAGCAGGTTGTTTTGATGTTGATTGTTGACGCCAGTCGTCCAAATCACCACTTAATGGTCTCCAATTTCTACAAATCCTCCCAGATCATGGAGAACAGCGGCAGCCAGGGGTAATGTAGGCTTCCACGACGATAGGTTCTGTGCTCTCACGGCTGTCTTTTGCGTCCCCATCGTACGGTTTCTCTGCTGGCGTATCGGACTTCAACTTTGGTCTTTCCTCAGTTTGTAGCGTGCAAGGCTGGATCTGGATGGCAGATGTTATTGGTTGGCGAACGTGCAGCGGATAAGGTTAAGTTATGCCACAGCAGATCATGATGGGGGTGATGAACCTCGGAAGTCTGTTCTCGAGATTCATCCGAGGCAGACCAATTGAAGGGCCAGGGTTGTGTGTAGGCTCTTTGTTTCTTGTTTCAGAATGGTATCATTTCCCGCTTGACTTTGTTCCTTTCATTCGAATTGGCAAATAATAACTGATAGGAAGCGAAGAGGTTGGAGGATGGAGGGTGAAGGCGGGGAAATTTTCCACGATCACGCTGCCGAGGTCACTCCTTGCATTCCTAGCCAGACGCTTGGTCCCTGAAATGGCGCACCCACACGCGCTGGAGCCGGAGCTGGAGCGACCTGATCGCTATCTGATCCCTAAACAATTTCAACTTTCTTCATCCTCAGTCGCAGTCTCCCTTCCACCCTTTCCCTTCCGTCATTTCCCTACCAACCTTTCCTTCCATCCTTTCCATTCCACCCTTTCAGCCAGAGGCACCGCTGCAATATTACAGCCGGTTTCGTCTTGCATGTTGCTGTGGCATCTCTTCGATGACACTGCAAAACCTCAGATGATGACTATTGACCGCCACCAGCTGAGCTGCACCGCTCAACGGCAACACACAGCCCAGTCGCTACACCACTCAACATGACCAAGGCCAGCGCCTTCGTATCCCTGTTCAAGGAAGGAGAAACTTTTCTTACGTTTGTCTTTCTGCCATGTGGAAGGGAGGTTTCTCATGCCTTCAAATCCGTAGTTCGGAGGGTTCCATTTCTGAGCGGCTACCAGCCCTTCTGATGAATCTATGATGTTGTTTTCCAAGTTATCCCTCTATCTATCACATTCTTATTACTTAGCTGTTTGCTTGCAGTTGTGATGCTTCTGCACCTACTTCTCAGCTTGCAGAGCGCTACCTCAACGGTTCATTATGTTTGACGTCTCTTGGACCGATCCCGCACGGGAAACCGTTGGCCAACGAAAGACTCGGAAAGAGCAAAAAGCAAATGGCCTTTCTCAGGCGTCATCCATGCGAAGCTCGAGATCATCTGAATCATCAAACCCCCTAGGTCGTCCCTCGCTGCTGAATCGCTTCAATGGCAGCAAGAAAGACCTTACTCGGACGGGGCCTCTGCCCAAGCTGTCAGCGGTAAGAGCCGAACAGGCCAATACATCAGCACGGCGAATGGCTACATGCACAGTTCGCTCAGAATCATCAGTTCTCGGATCGTCGAGTTCAACAAATAGAACTCGAACACCAGGGAGTTCTTTTGATGGGATTCATTCGGACGCGGAGCAATCATGCGCTTCAGATGGTAAAACTTCACTCCCAGCATTCATATGGATACACCTAACGCGTGTTATAGTTCCTGAATCTGTCTTCTCGGGTCGGACTGGTCGTTCCACCAGAACTGAGCTTTCGTGGACTTCTGTCGCCGAATCAACGACGAGCCAAGCGAAGATTGTACAGCCACTAAGCGCAACTTCATATATAACCCGAAGCACTGAGGTCACAATTTCTCCGAGGGACAGTGTAATGGGAGCGGAGCAAATTGCAACTGTTGTTCACATATCTGCAACCGGTCCCCCTCAGGAGGTGACCAATCCAGGCCCTGAGCCGTGAGTAGCCTTTAGCTTTCAAGATATTATTACTGACCGGTCAGGGACGTTCCATGGGGGCTTTCTATTCCTCATTCACAGCAACCTAACAGCGTTAAATGCGTGTCCTCGCCGGTTTTGAAGAAAGCTGGGTCTCAACCAACCAGATGTGCCAGTAGCACAAGGGGCAGACAAATGGAAAAATGGAGACCGCCGGACAGCTGGGAGAGTGTGATGAAAGAGCCAGAACACAATCGTATGACGCCACCCAGAAAACCAAAGTCTTCATCTCGAGGCAGAAGGCCAAGGCGACAGAAATCGCCTCAAATGGAGCCTTCACACTTCCAGCGAAGTATTCGCCGAATGGAAGCTGTTAGCCCGAAGATCATACTGGAACGACTCAAGGAAGAATGGATGCAGGTATCAGATGCGACCATATATCGGGAGTTGGAGTTTGAAAAGCAGCTGTGGATGCTCACAGCGCTGGGGGCGCTAAAGAAAAAGAAACCCATTGAGTCCATCGATGAACTCCAAGATATGTCACCGGAAGCATCACCCAGTACGAAGATCC
Organism: Gamarada debralockiae; assembly: GCA_002803225.1. Taxonomy (NCBI): domain Eukaryota; kingdom Fungi; phylum Ascomycota; class Leotiomycetes; order Helotiales; family Hyphodiscaceae; genus Gamarada; species Gamarada debralockiae. The sequence goes on from NXFV01001930.1 coordinate 23,592, forward strand.
TTTCTTTGTACGAGAACCATGGCAAGTTTTCCAGTCCTCCCATCCGAATGAATGAGCACTAATTTATCGATAGCATCATGTTCCTTTCTCTCGGCTCAAAGCCCCAATCCCACAATTCATCACCTCTCCACTCACCCACTCTCACCAAAGTCCTATCCAAACGTCCACCCACTGTCCGTCCCAGGCTCAACTCCCCAACTACCGTATGCGTCCAATATCTTTACCTCTATTCATGCAATGTCCCTTCCATCTATTCTTCCCGCTTCATCAATTCCTCCCATACTTAAGGAGTGTTATCGGACGCTCACCTCCGCATCCTCTCCCGGACCTCCCATGTCCCCAGACTCTGCAGATGCTACTACTAGCGCGCCAAAATCAGTCATGCAAGCAGGTACACTCCACCTGACGATCTTAGACCCTTTACCGATACCAGATACCCTTGGTCCCACACTGAGAGCCTGGCTTGACACTCATCTAATCTTGAATCTCGAGAAACAATTCAGATGTATCAATCCTGGGCGTTTGTTTCCTATCTGGCTTGCCACTGCTGGGTTGAGAGCCGAGGGGAGCACGATTCTCAGTGTTAAATTTTTGGCTTGTTTGAATGAGGTCAAGGATTCTGAGGTTAGTAGGAATGAAAATGAGGTGGTGAAGACGCAGTTGAAAAGCGTTGTGGGGAGGATGCTGTGGAAGGAGATATGGGGTAGCTTTGTCGAGGGCGACAAGTGGTGGTGGGATGATGAGGACGTGGTCGAGGAGTGTGAGAGGATGGGGACTTGCTGGGAGTGCTCTGTTATTGAGGCTGTGAAGGACGGCTAAAAAAGACTTTGGTTATCGGCTTTGTCTTGGTGTTCTGGCATGGAAAAGCATGAGGGTGGAGTAAGTCGATGTTTGAGTTGAGTGTACATAGAGTGTTAGTAGGGATTGGGCATGTATCACGATGTGTGGAACGTACTTAGAGCCCTAGAATGGTTGCATCTCACTTGCCGCCAATTCAGACGACGGTGTCATCATGTTTTCCGTTTTCGAATGGCTCGCAAATATCTGCGCATTCATCTGCTGTTAATCGCGTGATATTCGCTCCCTGCCGACGAATTCGACGACGAAGGAAACGAAAATCTCACCAGATTGTTTCCTCCCGTCATCCTTCGCCTTTCAAGTTTTGAACGTTTGTTGCACTTCGCAATCTGAACTCAATTCCGCGATCAATTGCCGGGGTCGTGCGTGGAATCACTCCACATGCTCCACTTTTCACTTCATATCTGCCCAACTGAAGGCCATGCGAACGTACTGGTCGACCGGCGACCGTCGATCGGCCAGGGCCTACAGTATCTATCCGTCATGTTCATGAATGAGACAATCGGATACTTCCGAGCATGTAGCTCGTTGTTTCTAGAAAATTGGCGGTTTTCGAAAACGGGAAAAGAAGGAATGTGAACTCCAGTGAGTTGGCCACTTGATAGTTGATCACGATGTGTTATTTGTAACACAGTACAACATATCGTTGACACATGAATTTGAGGTTCACGCACTTGTATGTTTTCGAAGCAAAAAAATCGAGCATGTCATCACCAGGCCATGGTTGGACTCTCTTCTTCCAGCTCAACCTCCTGATATGAACCTACCCCTCTTACTCTTCCTTCCACTCATGGTACTCGGCACCTTGCCCTCTGTGCTCCGCCCCTGCCTCCCTCGCTGTCCAATCCCTTGTATCATCACTTTCCATATCATTCATATTTGTTGCAAATCGCAATTCCCTCCATCCGAGTCAGGGTTATCACACTGCCGCATCATGTGTCAAGCTCCCCCCACCGATATCTGCCTAGAACCAGAGTCACTGATTACTCATTCCAACAAAGGCGATAGCGACGACGACAACAAGAACGACAAGAAGAGATTCCACAACAATAGGAAAATAAAGATGTAAAGAGAAGTGAGTTAGGATTGATTCTTCGCATTCTCGTTAGGCCAAGAGCTGAAGAGATTTCAATAATCGCACTGTGCAAGTGCTTGCGCTGCACATAATTCCATTTAAATCCTGAAGGGTCATATCTCTCTGGTGAGGGATCAACGAGTGGGAAAGCTGTATGTAACGAGGAGGGGTCTCGTCAAACTTGGCGAACCACACGCAAAGATGGGTGATGTGGTATGTGTTGAAAGGATGCTTTCACCCAATCTTAGGGAAGAGGAAAACAGAGTTTCAATCTGATGAGAAGGGAAAGGTGATTGGTGGCGTTTCACATGGCTGCACCTTTCTGCACGGCTACATGGATGGAAGGGCAATTGTAGAGATGGAGAGGGGGTTGCTCGAGCGTAGCACATTCCGGCTAGAATGAGAAATTGAGTCTTTCTGTAATTAAATCTCAGGATGCATCACCAGCCAGCCTGGCACATCGGCACGCCTCACTTCCACATCTTTTCCTCGATTGAAGAGACATCTCTGCAGCCTTATCGAGTAACGTGGCTCGATGTGAGCGGGCTTGCGGTAGCAATACTTGCTCTAGACTCTGGATGTGACCGGTTTCAGGATAAGGAGTGCATATCTCTGAACCCGACAAGGCTACTATTCGCATCACTCTTTCTGGAATGACCATAAAGAATAGAGATAGTTATAGTCTCATTCTTGATACGCCGCGATTTTCAGGCTGGAAAACTGTCTGCTTATTCTTCGCTCCCTATGTTCACGTACGATTGCATTTTCTACTTCGGGCCCTTCAAAACGTAAAAAGCCGTTCGTTCTTCCAAGGCATGAGAAGCCGTCGCCTATTTCAACCTGTCATCTTAGCGCGCTGGAGGCCACAAAAGGGCGAAGCTGCTGTCGCCGCCTTCCTGCTCTGCTCACTCCCTAGATAACGTCCAAATCGAATGCTACGTACGTGTTCCTTCTACTAGCATGCTTCCAGGCACATAGACTGTCAGTTCCTCCTCTGTTCTTCCCAGAACGCTCTAGAACGAAGACCAAAGTTAGTTCTTGCTTCATTTCTTGAAATCTTTGATACTCTGCGGCTTTCGCAGGCCAAATAAGGGATCAGTGATACTATTCAACAAATCTAAGCAGCTATAACTCCGCTACCTGTAACTGAGATTTAATTTTACTCCCAGTTGACTGATATTCGATGTATCTCATATTACGAGCGCAGATAGACCTTGTCTATTCACGCGACTTCAGTACGGTGACATTCAATTCTGCAAGCTCAAAAGAGGTGCACATTCATGATTACAGTATTGATATATTAGTGTTTTGGAAATTTATCAAATCTCCGTTGAGTTGAAAATTGTCAGTCTCTAAGCGCTTCTTAAACATTTACTCGACGGCTGACAAGACCTGTATTTTCATCTCAATTATGATTCATCGACGTACTTCTAGCTTCAGCTAACGGCTGCTATGCCCCAAGCATAAAGGCCATGCAGTCATGTTTAAAGTGAGCAAGTGACATATATATAATAAATTTGGTGAAATCTATTCACTAAAGTTTGCATGAGCTCCTGGCCACGGTCGAGGAGATCGATAGACAGGGACTGCTTTCGAGGACGCCGTATGGGACACAAATCTGTTATCAGTAGCACCTGCCTCTAGATACCGAAAGTTTCTACTAAAGCTTAATTGAGCATCATCACTGATATGCTACCACATATGTCTCTATTGTGAACAACGGTCATATTGCTTTGCTGGTAATTGACGTGTTTTTGAACACCTGTTGTTCATTTTCTTAGCCGATGAACCAAAACTCACAATCCTACTGTAGGAAGACTCCACTCGGTTTTAAAATATCTATTGGCGTAGAGTATGCCTATGACCCAAACAATGGGGGGGCTTTGCTGGAGATGGCCTTCATAAGGTTCCAATTGCCTACGACTCTAGGAGACCTTAACTCTATTCACGTATCATCTTAACTTCCCAGCCTCAGCTATTGCTTCAAACTTCGGATATTTCTTGGCCCATTCCGCCACAATGCTTTTGCTCTGATGGAGCCAATGAAAGAGTGGCGGCGTGGATGACGGCCGCCCTCCTGTCTACTACCAGCCTTACCAATTGGAGCCTTTCACACGCTTTCTCAACCCACATTTTACTTCAAGTCTTTATTCTAACTGGTCGATCTTGATAAGCTGTTGAGCGGGGTCCACAAGATCTTCAGAGTATCGGGCATCAAATCTTGAACTCCAAGAGCAAAAACTCGCATAAACAAGTGAAAACTCCCTCAGACTGCTGTAACAAGTTATCGGACTTGCCACGATAAGGTGTGTAAGTTCCAATAGCAGTACATCAATTTTCAGAATAATGCCCCTGCTAGAGTTTGATTTCTCTACTTGCAGTTGCAGCAGTTGATGGATTCTTGAAACGGTGGCCGACTCTACCGGGTTTTCTAAGTACAGATAGACGGATGTGACGGTGATAGATATGACTTCTCACCAATCGAACTCGAAGGGATTCAAGCAAAAAGAACCCCTGAAGGAGTTGGGTCCGATCTGCAAAAGGATGATGAATTTGTACGACGCGAACTACCTCGCCTTCTGGTTGGGGGACATTGGTGTTTTGCCAGAGCTCGTGACTTGTGTTCAAAAGATCGACAACGCTGGTTCATGCAAAATGTGTAGTCAATATTAACTGCTGCCCAATCTTGTTCCCTGTTGATCGGGCTGTTCGGTTGAAGGTTCCTCGCCCAGGTCTTTCCTGTGATTCGATATTTTGGGGAGCCGGGGAGTCTTTGAGGTTGCCCTTCGGGTAGGAGGACCGCCATCAACGAAATAGCTTATGACACGGCTGCATGCCACTAGGCCTCTTTCTACACCGAGCGGATGCCACCTGGCGCCTGGTGCCACGTGCGACGGTCAGAAAAGCAGAGCCTCATCGAAGACGTGCTGTTTGGGTGACGGCTCAGCCTATGAAATTTATGCATCAGGATGGAATGACCTGTCATTTCTCAAGTCTCCTAGATATCTAGGGGAATTAAGTTGATTTAAACAAGTAGCTATGGTCAACATAACTCGAGTTCTCAGTAGTGATTTTGAATTCATCAGTGCTGTGCACCCTAGTCTCAATAAGAATGGCGTGCCGCAAGCGAACTTATTATGATTCAGTGTCGCAATCTCAGAGTGGTCTATGCAACATTGGTTTCGACGACAACTGTGCTCACAACTTCTCAAAACGGCAGACCATAGAGAAAGAACAAGGGGCCAGCCTCCAATTAGGCCATACGACCTTTCAAACCCCCTTTCGAACTCGTCCGGGTGCCTTTGCTCTCCAATGCTACCGCGCTTCTCCACAGCCTCGGGCGTGGGACCCTCCATCGCAAAGTGTGCTTGTCGATAATCTTATGGGTATTTCTTTTCAAAACTTGACGCCAACTCTAAAGCCATTTCCAGATTGGATGAATACGATGTCTGATGGCCACCCCAAACAGTCTTATGGCAGCGCCGTCTCATCCACAACGACGGGTTCGGGCCAATCATCCACAGCTTTCCATAAATCAGACTTCGACTCCGAGGCTTGTCCCACAACTTCAACAGGCTATGTTATTTCTAGTGCTGAGACGTTTTCTGAAGACTTGCTGAATCCGAGCGCGAGCTCTGTTGGCCTTGGCGAGCTGGGTTATCCGAATCAAAGCAGCGAAATTGAGCACTCCATGATTTCAAATGCGCCTCCTTGGGTGGACTTATTCTCTTCTGTGGCTAACGAAGACATCCCTACTGCCTGTAAGTAGTCTGCACTATGTAAAGAGGTAGTCCTTGACCCCATTTAGGGCCTCAGGAACTATACCATTGTGATCTAGCCGACGACAGCCAGTGGATTAGGTACACTAAGCACGACGTTCATTTATCCGACAACAGTCAGCAGAGAAATTCCATTCCAGAGTCGATCTTCTCCTCACCAATGATAGGAGGCAATTCTTTGATGGAGTTCAACAACTGGCGCGTAGATGATGGAATTTTGGAATCAAGACTTTTGGCAACGGCACCGCCTGCTGAACTTTCGCCTCGCATGATTTATGCACCATTTGAACAGACCTCAGAAGTTACCGCTCTCAGTCATTTTACTGACTATTTACCGCAAGACGGACGTCCAAAGACAAACTTGAATGCGACTAAGCTCCCCGAGAATATGGGGAAGGGATCGTTGGGGCACCACACTGAGACCCCTACCCCGATAACGAAAACCACGGAAATTTTCAGGCCAACTGAGTGGCGACATACCGTTTCATCGGACCTTGAACCGTATGGGAGAATCAAAGAGTCGAAACTTCGACAGAAGACAGGGCGTCGAACGGGCCGCCTGGATCCCGAGAACGCCAAAAGGGCAACTGAGATAAGACGCATTCGTGCATGCTTACACTGTTGGCTTTTGAAGATGCCAGTATGTATAACCTATCTTCGCGATACCTGAATAGTTGCGGAGCTCACCATTGTCTCAAGTGCTCCCCTGGGGAAGTATGTGCTCGTTGTAGTGGCCAGCAATCTCTGTCACTGAACAATAGGCTGTGCACAAGAGCTAGACTAGAAGATTATACCGAACTTTTCTTCCCAGGTGAGATTCACTCACAATTGTTGTCTCAAGATGACATAAGTAACAGGATGCAGGAATATTGGTGTCTCATCTTAGGAAAACAGCTGTTGAATCTTTTGCCAGCGAAATTGCCCTTGGGTTTCTAGACGATAATATTGAAATTGAATTGACCCTCGGACATGCATATATGCCAATGAAGTTTATAGTGGCTGAGTTTGCACCAACGAACAATGAACTTTCAAGATTTCCTGTCATTATTCCGGGCAGCGCAGCAGATCAACTACCATCTTTTACTCTGTGCTATCCTCCACCGACTGCTTTACGACACGTCCGTCTGGAGGATCTCATGGAACAGTGCCGAAGGCAGACACAAATAATGACTACACGTCTTGGCGATATTTCCGGATTAATGCCAAGGAAGATGAATCCAATTTCGAAAGAGGTATTCCAAGCAATTTCTCGATATCACAGATCTATTCGAAGGCCTGCACTTGGTAGCGTAAGTCTATCATATCCCGCTTAGAGTACTACTGAGATGCTCTAGATATCACTTTTAGATAAAGCACTGATGATGTATTCCTTGCATCACTTCATGGGTAAGAGCATTACTTTTACCCCCCGATCCGTTGAAAAACTAGCCCAACATCTCCGGAAACCAATGTCGCGTGGATATGAATCAAATTTGGTATCACGGCTTTTGAACCGACAAATAAAATCTGCAATGCACTTCTTGCTTCGAGAGGTCACTCGAGACGTACTCGACGACCTTGAAAAGGATCTAAAAACTAGAAGCAAGACAACTTGGGCACCTTGTTTCTGTATTATTTCTATTCTATGTATGTGCATAGAAGAGGTCCAAATCGCCACCAACGGCTTCGTAGTACATACCCGAGTCCACGGATCACGCGCTCGACAACCTTCCTCAGAAGCAACTATAGAGGTTTGCAGGAAACTGGATGACCTGCCGTTTGTTCACCTGATGGAACTTTTTCATGGCATATATAAAACCCACAAACCTGTCACCGTTCATAGAAACGACCATGTATATAATCCGATCCGAGACGGGCCGGAGATCAACGGCACAGATGACTTGGGCCAGAATTCAGTGGATTTGATAAACGATATTCGCGAAATCATCGAAAAGCATGGAAAGTGTTGGTCGTGTGCGAGTTAGTCTGTCACTAACAAAACTATAGGATCGGCTATTACGCAACGCGCAGATACACCGTCCTTTGGATATATGTGTGACGGTTTAGGCCATCACCTAGTATTTCGCGAGTTGAACTCCGGGAGGCTAGTCTCAAAATTCTTGGAGTCCTTTCGAAAGTAATCAAGACTCTAGCCAGTTACTTCTCGGATGGGATTTGAATAGACACGTTGTCAATATGCAACCGCATCGCGACTTGTCATGAGATGCTGGCAGCCGGCTTGTTGGGCTTTGCGGACAATGGTCAGTGATGCACTGGTAAGTGAGTTGGATAATACATCGTGGGAGGTAAGAGGGATGAAACACAACCTTCGCCGCCTACACCTACAGGTCAGGGGTGCGCGATTTGGGAAGATTACAGAATCGTGTAGAACGGCGGGCGGTTGGTTTTGGGAAACTTTAGGGGGCTCGATACAACCAAGCTGGAGGAGGGCTGAATCTGACATATTCGTACTTTGATGGGGGTGTTCTGTCGTTTCTTGCAGAGTCCAAAAGCAAGTTCGGACAACTTGTAGTAATCTGCTTTGTGGTAGGCAACATTGCGAACGAAATCTTGTCTCATCAGTCGAAGACATTCAAACAGATGATCACCAGCCCAACAGCAGCGAAATGGTCATTGTACGCGTAAGACTCGACTCGCACATGTTCTCTCCCTTCCCCTTGAAAGTACTGCCCGAATCTGTATCTCGCAAACCAATGTGAACAGATTGACCGAAAGAACAAGTGGATCTTCGAGGCAATGGGAACAGACTGTGTCTTTTCGATAAAAGCATTGAGATAAATGACTGAGGTGAGTTTGGAGGTGCGGGGCAGGACGTGGAGTAGTCCCAGATGAAATAAGGAGACCGGAGAACGCCTGACCAGAGGCTGAGGCCAAAAGGATCACGTATGGTTATTATCGGAATGTTGCGGAAGTTTACCATGAAAGAATACGCTGCATCCATGTGATGACACCTGCTCATTTTGTATGGGCTACCATGTAACTTATCGTTGGGGTAATACCAGATGATGACTCTCCCCTAGAATGTGGCACACCGTCTTGAAGCCATGAGAGATGGGCGGAGTCCACTTAGGGCGCGTCATGGTGCCCGCGGTGAACCGCGAAGGTGGCCCATGCACCCTTGCCCATGGGCCACCGGCCCGTACCTAACTAAACTGCACGATTTGCCGAATACTGTAGCTTCAAATTTATGCATCGCGGCGATTAAAAATTTCCGCATCCAATTTCAATAAATATTGAGGAAGATGCACGTGCCATCGAAAAAACCACGGTGCACCATGACGTGCCCTAACTCCAGTGGAGATTTAGAACAGAATATGCGGAGATGGACCGAACGAAGAAGTTCACACTCAACGTGGATGTTCTAATTATTGGAATGGTTCCTTGAGCCTCAATCATCTCGTGTACGTCGACAAGGATTCAACCCGGCTCGATTATAAGCTTACTTGTATTCGCTCATTAAAGATCCGTTTGGGTGAGACTTGGCTTGCTGGAGTGAGTCCGACGTCCTTGGTCCATGACAGTTTCATGCACCACTTGGCAAGCAAGAACGGATCGATTGCTTTCACCAGCATTGCATGACATTCATAAACACTGCGTATTTGCATAGCGCATGCGTTGTGGCTCCTGCAGGTTGAGACAGCGGTGAGAGCGCTAGCAGTGAGGAGGTGTGGATTTTCATCCGCATACACTAATCCGATAACTCGTCGAGAAATTGTGCCAGTGGCTTGCGCAGGGCTAGATCCATTTAGGCTGCCGCTTTGAACAAAGCCGTGATGCTACTGTACTACTTATCGCCCCCCTGGTTTAAAGGGCAGGCGGGTTCTAGTATTTTCTATGGCCATACTTGCCTTTTATTGGTCGGGGGAATGGTATGTTCTTCTTCTATCAGAACACCCAGGGGTTCTCAGTACGGCAGGGGGTTTCAAGAATTGAAGACCACCCCCCTGTATTCTGCCACGCTGAATCAGGCAATTTGTGGATAATTTCGAAGCTTTCGGCGTCTTTCTATGGTAGGGCTGGTTCACCGCCTTACATGAGGGTCGTCTTCAATTTCTTGAAACCCCTTCCGTACATAGAGAGCGCATTATTGTTTATGTACCGCCGAAGGTATTACCGCAATTGTACGCCTTGCATTACGCCTTACGACCGAGCCTTGGGCTACGATCAAGGGAGCCTAGTAACCTACGGTACTGTGTTGCCGAAGAAATGTTCCTGGTTCCAAGAATCCGTTCTACAAACTGGCTCTTTTTAAGAAGCAGCAGTTCGGTTTATTCATAAATACTCATCTGGCAGGGGTACCGGCAGTCACTTGCATATTCCATAAATATAAGCAAGTGGTTCGAAGAGAGCCAGCTTGCCGCCTTAATGACTGAGTGAGGTTCTGCTCCTTCATAGTAATTACTTCAATCTGTCGACAAAATATCAATGGGTGCGTGCCATTTTCTGGATATTTCCCGGAGAGATGCGCGGAAGATTGTGTCAGTGCAGCCCGCAGATGACTTGAAACCAAAAACAACCAGGCCACTCTCCCGCTTCCGACTACATCCTTGCAGTAGTTCACATTGCCCATGGTTCAACCAAGGATCCGGAGTAGGGCCGCAAGTTTCTAGGCGAGTCCTTTCAAGTCATTAGAGCGCTTTAGCGTGGTTCGGGGGGGCGTTCGGGTTCTTTATTCTATTCTACATCGAGAAAGCCCCTTATAACCGGAAAAAGTGCTTTCAGAAGTTTAGCAGAAATAGTGGTATTTTTACTTGTCTCAGCTTTATTACAAGGGTTTTATACGTCAGAACGGAATAACTGCAGGGACCTCGAAGGAACGAGTGAGGGTCTTTTGAAAGGCCCAACTCGCTCATTTTGGCCCACAAAATCGTCTCCAATTAGGATAGATTCATCGTGGCTTTTCCCAGATTAGTAGAGAATACCAAATTAGGGATGATATGCTGTCCGTAGAATGCCCCTTGTAAGTGTTGCTTCGGTAAAGAGCCCAATTGCAAAGACTGAGATGTCTGAATCCCATATCCTCATGCATGATTGGGCCCAAGCAAGTAGAGGCACAGCGTGCAGGGGTTGGGAGCTCCCGTCGATACAACCTTACCCCACCTTTGTTGAAAGCTGTAAGACACTTCGATATTTCATGCTCTGATTTGTACTTCTCCAGGGCTCATTAGGAAATATTGAAGTTAGGTCCAACAAGCAAAACAAACAAGGAACGATTTCCCCACACAATTCACTATCAGCTCTGCTAAAACTTTTATTGCATGCCAGTGATGGCTAGTTGCCACCTCAACACTTGAAGATTCAGATCCGGGGAATTAAAAAAGAGATGTCCAGAGGCACACTAACGTACTGACATTAGGGAAGCAAGGAGAAATACGCTTTGCGGTTGTACATATACACACGAAGGCGTCACGCGCTTGCTTCTCCTGTGCCGCTACAGATTACCGCATAAGCCATGAATTCGGTCAGAAATAATTTAACGCCGGGATCAGCATGCTCAATTTCTGGGTCTGGGATATTGAACTCTAAAATCAGTACGTTTCTGAGACCTAGGCCTACCGCAGTAGCTCTGCGTCAAGCAGTGGTTAAGGATAGCTCCCGATATCTCGGTCTGAATTCCGAAAGGCCCTGGTCTGAAGCAGTTTGCAAAATGGCCGAACCTGAATAGTCCTGAGGGCCGACCTTGCGAAGCGCCACCTTTTGCCAAGAGCAATTTCCACTGGCGATCCTTGTCCAAGTGGTCTGTTCTATCTGCGCGAAATGTCAGTACGTGTTTAAAATGTGGTAGGATGATGTGTTCGGAAGTAGTATAGGGAACCCACGCGAGCTTCAATTTGAGCTATCGAGCAGAATCTCGCCTTACAACATAATTTACCCGACCCTTTCGAGACCACAGCGTCGAAACATTGCATGAAAATAGGAATGGCGGTGGGGGTACGCGGCTGGTCTAAGGGGAGCCAAAACGATATAAAACCTGTTGATCGGGTCGTCCTCTCCCTCTCCCACTCCATTTCCCACAATTCTGCTCATCACAGCTCGAAGCACTATTCCCATTGATTCCATCGTTCTCATAGTTCCTCGCAGCTATCTCGCGGCCACTCACCTAGCAAAAGATCATAATTTGGGACTTTTGATCTCCTTATTAATCGAACTAACACCACCGGCGTCTCTAAAGGTGCGGAAAATTTCCAAATTCCAACACCAATGATGGATCGACTTATGAGTGTATGACTAACAATTGAGTCCAAACAGAACATCAATCATCAAGACGAGCATGCCGGAACATTCAAGATACGAGTTCCAGTGTTCAAAGAATTGTGAACAGCGCAACGAAAACCGACCAGAATTTGAGAATGCATCGCAATCCAGATGTCGACCGTATGGGTCTGTTGTCGGAAAAGGAAGCCCATTATCAATCTGTCATTGGAACAAGGACGTGTGCTTCATCGGCAATCTTGCGATCGGACGCGAGGTGGGTCAAGGCTTTCCTTCCTCCCGCTCCGCGCTCTGTGCAGGATATGAGTTGTGCTGACATTATTCCTTGTCAGCCATCGATGAACGATCCTCTTGTAAACGAAGAGGCGGAAGAGCCCGAAGAGCCCGAAGAGCCCGACTCGGACGATCCGGTCAGTTTTGACGAACATTCATCCCGTTCCACTCCGGCTTCCCCGTTCCCGATCTTGCAAGTGCCGGGTGATTATGTGAAGCTTAACCACTGTCCTTATATCAAAATGGAAGACTTTGACACTGATCAAATGTAATAGACTTATGGTAGCGGATGAAAAAAAAAAAAAAAAAAAAAAAAAAAAAAAAAAAA